>MJUU01066111.1:38699-55097 GCA_002080025.1 Modiolus philippinarum | reverse complement strand
GTATTTCAATTATTCCGGACATTCAGTGGTCCACACCTGACTCGATTATATCTACTGATGCTTGCCCGGTCGGGCTCGGTGGTGTGAACATGACAACTTGTGAGTATTTTCATGCATCAGTACCAGTAACACTTCGAAAAGTTCATATTAGTGCACTTGAAATGTTTGCTATTTACATCGCTATGCAGTTCTGGGCAGAAAGTGTATGTAATAAACGTTTGCAATTACTGTGCGACAATCAAGCGTGCGTTCAAGTTTTAAACCGTGGAACAGCAAAAGACAGAATGTTGTTGAACTTAGCACGTCAGATCTGGTTCTTATGCGCAAAGAACAATATTCAATTGCGTGCAAGTTACATTCCGTCAGCAGAAAATCGACTGTCGGACAGTCTGTCGAGATGGAATCTTTCAGAGATGTACTCTAAAAAGTTTTTTACTGAAATCCGAGGTTATAAGTCAGAGTTTGTAGAAAAGTATGTTTCGAGTGACATGTTTAGCGATGTTATCAATATATAGCTTATGGAACTTATGCTAGTACTTGTAATTATGGTTCAGTCTTAATACTTACAGTTTTATCATTATTATCATAATTATTGTATACGATTATTGTTTTGTTTTTTGACTTCCAGGTCTCAAGTCCAGAAGAGCTATTTTACACAAGGAAGTTAAACTTGCCAAAGGAGCGGCTTTCCGCCCTGGAACTCGTTCCAATCTTCGAAGTCAGTTACATGCATACCATTTATTTTGTGTGTTTTACGTGTTTGAGCCTTTTCCTTGCTCTACAGATATTTTATGTGCCTATGCATGTTTTTTATCAAAAAGTCTCAAGAGTTTTTCGTCTGTCCGAAACTACATTTCTGGCTTGAAGACCTGGAGTCAACTGTTAAATTTTGATATTGACGCTTTTACGTCTACTAATTTCAAATTAACACTCAGAGGACTGAGTCACAAAAACCGTCATGTTCCAGAGTCAAACTGCCTTTGTTGCCTGAACATTTGATTAGCATTGTGAAATTGTTAGACATTTATGACTGTATAGATGCATGTTTATGGTGTTTTATAACCTTAGCCTTTTTCGGTATGTTACGTGCCTCAAACCTAGTAAGTCGAACGTCAGCCTCTTTCAGTCCCACAGAACAATTAACTCGGCGCTGTATTATTTTCACAGACAATGGTCTTTTAGTTTCACTACATTGGTCTAAAACCAGACAAGGTCATGATTACACACATCAGATTTCACTTTGTTGCTCTCGCGAACCTTTACTCTGTCCCGTTAGGGCTTATACGCACCTCATTTCATTGATCCCGGGTCAACCGAACGATCCAGTCTTTGCAGTCCCTAATAGAGGCGTGCTTTGTCCTTTATCTAAATCAGTTTTATCCAATCGGTTTAAAGACATGCTCATTTTAATTGACCTTGACCCTTCTGTTTACTCTTTTCACTCACTTCGACACGGGGGTGCTACCTTAGACACCAAAGCAGGTGTACCAGAAATTCTTTTAAAACATCACGGTGACTGGAGGTCTGATTGTTACCAAACATACATAAAACAAGCTAGTGTTGATATGTATCGTGTTACTGTAGCTATGAATTCTGTTATTTCATAGGTTAATTTTTACTTAATACATTGTATTTCATTGTATATTGTATAATATAAATTCCTTGTTTTTTTTTTTTTTATTATTATTATTATTATTTTATTATGTTTGGCGACTTCGTTTGGGTTTTTGGTGCTTTCACCAACTTGATGTTATATTTGTAACCAATAAAGCACCTTTCGCCAAACAATACTGAGTCGTTGTCAATTACATGTAGTTGTATTCAAAATCCAAACAGAGTTGAGATAATATTTTTTTTTTCCGAGACTGAACAAACATAAGAGTTGCTATGACACTCAATAACAAACACCAGAAAGATCATAATCATTTAAGAAGTAATCTTGTATCATCAATTTAAAAGGCTAAAAATGATTACATTAAGCTCTAAGGTAGATCACTAAAAGTAGTATTATGGAATGATTGATAAACATTAAACGGAAATACTACATCCCAAGTGTAACTCAGGTCTATATCCCTTATTAGTTATACGCCAGTGAGTCACGTTGTATATTGCTAGTCTGTTAGCTTTAAACAACCTTTCGATTATGGGCTAAATCATATAACAACCTTTCGATTATGGGCTAAGGCGTATGCAAGTTATTTTTTTTACATCGAGTCTCTTCTGCTTCATTGCAGCTGATATGCATTTATATCATCAACTTCGTTTCAAAAGTAGGTAGCCATTTCAAATCAAATGTACCCTGATTAATCTGGAAAACCGAGCCTAAGATACCTTTAAATAGGTTGTTGATTGAGTTGTGCCTGATGTAATCATTGAAAAGAAGGATTTACTACAGTAACTCTATTGCCTAACTAGTCAATGAAGGGATATGTAATACAGATGTAATAGGTAGGACACTTTTAGCACTCTCCCTGAATTATAACTGACTATGAGAGGAAGAAACTTACACATAATAGAAATTCCTGAATGATTTTGACACATGTTTCAAAGATTGCAATTTCAGTATATGCTAATTTGCATGTTGACAAGGGCAATTTCATTTCAGAAACAGGAAAGGAGTTCCGGGATGCCCAAACATTTACACAAAAAACTGAACACTTCGAATCTGATTTAAATACGAAAACACATAACATGACATTTGGACGATTAGACCAATGACAGATTTGTTTTTTATGACATTCTCAAAATGAAGCTAGAGGTTGTCGGAACAACAGCTATCCCCGCACACCCTGTTTGACACCTCCTGGGCATAATTTTTCCCAATATTTTTGAAATCAAACTATTGAGAGAAGTTATTTTTACAAAAAAAATAATTTAAGAAAATATGGTTGTTAGGCAGAATTCCAAAAAATAAGTGATCTTTGAGACTTTCAGGAAATATACCAAAACGGGAATTAAATTTTTTGCAGTCCAATTGATGAAAGTGTTTGTCCTAAATTAAAGAAACTATTTAAGTATGGTTGCTAGGTAGAATTCCAAAAATAAATGGTCTTTGAGACTTTCAGGAAATATATCACAACTGGAATCAAATTATTTTTGAAATCCAATTTATGAAAGTGTTTGTCCTAAATTAAAGAAGCTATTTAAGTATGGTTGCTAGGTAGAATTCCAAAAAAAAAAAAACAAGTGGTCTTTGAGACTTTCAAAAAATTTACCAAAATCGGAATCCAATATTTTTGAAATCCATTTCATACATTTAAATAAAATGTTTGTCCTAAACTAAACAAATGATTTTAGTATGGTTGCTAAGTAGAATATCAAAAATAAGTGGTCTCTGAGACTTACAGGAAATTTACCAAAATTAGAATAAAAAATGTCTAAAATCTGATTGATGAAAGTGTTTGTCATAAATTAAGAAAACTATTTAAGCATGGTTGCTAGGTAGAATTCCAAAAGGTAAGTGGTATTTGAGACTTTCAAGAAATTTACCAAAATCGGAATCAAATATTTTTGAAATCCGTTTAGTTAACATGATTGTCCTAAACTAAACAAATGATTTTAGTATGTTTGCTAGGTAGAATTCCAAAAAGTGCTCTTTGAGACTTTCTGGAAATTTACCAAACTTGGAATCGCATTTTAGAATTTTAATTATTTAAATCTCATTTCTATAAAAAAAAATTGCTATTATACATAATTATGTGCTCAAATTAAAAAAAAATACGAGTCTTTGTTATTCAGGAAATTTACCTAAGTTAGAACCGGAATCATAATTCTGAAAGCTTATTACAAGTCTACAGACTGTATGCAATTCTGCATAAAGATTTTATCCCTAAATCCAAAAATGTAGGAGGAGTTTGTGTTGCATGCAATATGTGTCAAAATCCACATCTTTGGGCCTTTGTCAAAATCGACATCTTGGGGCTTCTTGTTTGCACCAAGATAACGATAAAAAAATCCGAAAGCTTATTGCGCATCTACAGACTATGTGCAACAATTATTTAACAAAATTAGATCCATAAATCCATAAATGTAGGAGTTTGTGTCACATGCCACATGTGTAATAAACAGCTGCGCAAAGTCGCATGATACGCCCGTCGTTACCCCTTCAAAACTTTTAAGTCATTAATGAAGGGGGTTCTCAATTCAGAATGCACCTATAACTGACTAATTAGGCTTGATATCTCTTAAATAAATCTGCAAAACTTGAAGTGGAATATCAAACTATTAATAAGGTAGAGTGTGTCATGTAAAAAATTGATATATAAAGTCCCATGACTCTTGCAAGAAAAATAAAAATTTCATCAAAAAATATTCAGATCATGAGACCATCATACAAAATATCTCTAAAAAGTTTGATATGAGCTGTTAAGTTAGAACGCGACATGTAAAGAATTGCCTTAGAATTGATGAATAAAGTCAAATAACTCCTGCAAGAAAAATCGAATTTTCAAGAAAAAGTATACATATTTTGAAGCCATCATATCCAATACCTATACAAAGTTTGATGTGAATTGGCCAAAGGGTTTTCAAGTTAGAGCCCGACATGTAAAAAATTGTCTTAAAATTGATGAATAAAGTCCCATAACTCCTGCAAGAAAAATTGAATTTTCACGAAAAAGGTATATAGATCGTGAAGCCATCATATCCAATACCTCTACAAAGTTTGATGTGAATTGGCCAAAAGGGTTTATTCAGTTAGAGCCCGGCTTAAGAAAAAATGCCTCAAAATTGACGAATAAAGTCTCATAACTCCTGCAAGAACAATCAAATTTTCACGAAAAAGTATACAGATCGTAAAGCTAACATATCCAATACCTCTACAAAGTTTGATGTGAATTAGCAGAATTAGCAAAAGGGTTGTTAAATTAGAGTGTGACATGTAAAGAATTGCCTTAAAATTGACGAATAAAGTCCTATAACTCCTGCAAGAAAATCCAGTTTTCACGACAAAGTATACAGATCATCAGGCCATCATACCCAATACTTCTACAAAGTTTAAAGTGAGTTGGAGTTGGGCAAATGGTTGTCAAGTTAGAGTGCGATATGTGAAACGGACGGACAGACAGACAGACAGGCAGACAGACATACGGACAGACGGACGGACAATCGGAAATCGGTATACCATAATACTTCCGTTATAAAAATTGACATCTTGTGGCCTCTTGTTTGCACCAAGAGCAATATCAAAAATCGGAAAGCTTATTGCGTATCTACAGACTAGATGGAACAATTCTACATCAAAATTAAATCCCTAAATCCAAAAATGTAGGAAGAGTTTGAGTCACAAGAAAAGTGTGACGGACACACAGACAGACGGAGTGTATAATACTATCCCCGAACTTTCTTCGAAAGTGCGGGGATAACAAAAGTCGAAATTAATACAAGCTCTGCAGATGTTCAGTTCGATAACTGGCCTCATTAGAGAAGATCAAATCAAAACAACATGGAATCCGAATACAAATAACTAAATACCGAAGTTTCCGTGAATTTTTTTTTCTGCATATGCGCATTATATCGAAACCTCACACATTGACAAACGTATAAAATGCATTATGCATATCAGTAGTGAAGCTAGCCCTAACGGGTCTGTGATTAGTTTAGGTTAGAAATCACCAATTCATTTCTTTTATATTTCAACTGAATTTCCCCATTTTCACATAACCTGTATGAAACATCATATCAAATTTCAGCATACCTTTAAAGCCTTCCAAGAGAGTTCCGAAGGTTAGAGAACCCTATATATAAATATACATGATAACGACCAAAGCATTACGTATTCGTAGTATGCCGAAAACCACTGTAATGATAATATTTTACGAAAGGATATGGAGTAAATGAACATGAGACCATAACACATATGTTAACTCAATCTGCAATAATTTTAATGAGCTGTACGGCCATTTCGGAAATTAATTCCTAATCAGCAGCACTAGAACTCAAACAAATGAAACCTATAATTTCAAAAAAATGCTCAAAATGCATAAAACCAAACGAAATCCGAATAATCAGTAGTATCAAATATAGCTAAGGACAAAACTACGATGGAGGGAGTCAATCCTTCGGTACCATAATAAGTATTTAAAGTATGGTCTCAAAAATAAGCCTAATACAGGTGTATCATTTATTTCAATCCGACATTTATTTTTAAAGGTGCAAGATTTCAAAGTTATATTTAGATTCTAAAGAGCTATTTTTTATATGTTCTAAGTTCTGATTTGCTGAAGTGTTGGTTTGACCCCGGGGTTTGACATCTTAAGGGATGGATAATCAGGACAATGAAACTTGATAAGAAACGGAATATGTGGGGGTATTCATATATGTTAAAGCAAGGAATTTAGCCTTTTGGTGAAAAAAAATATGTTGGGAAGTAACCTAAATGTAGTAGAAAAATATAAAATATAATAATAAAATCTAACAACTATATACAGAAGAGAAAAGATCCAAAATTTCGGAAATAATTCCGTTATCGAGGGCGACATAAAAATACAGGTCTATCGCTTATATAAGGACGCGTGTCATATGGCTAGAATTAAATTGTAGCTTTGTACTTGTATCTTCAAATACGTTTATATGCAAAAGGGAGCAAAAGTGACGTTCTGTTATTAGCAATATCCATAAACTTAAAACCAACCAGCTGCAATTAGCAGATGTTGAAAGAATTTCGTCTGCGGCATTCTTGTTAATATGCTTTGTCTTTAGCCTACACAGTACATAGGTAGTTGATAATCCGATGTTCAACCACAGATAAATGATAAACAACTGAGTAAAACCGCGATGACCTATTGATTATTGTGGTTACTTGCACATTAACGAATCATTCCCCTATTAAGCATCTGTAGACAAGCCGGGGCAACCCTAGCCTGTAGACACAGTTTTTAAAAATACAATTGTTACATTTCCCAACAAGACCTGTAGAAATATGATGTCGAATTTGGAATATGTTCAAAAATTGGCAAAAATCATGAATTATATCATAATTTGATGGCAACAAGTACATTAGCAGAAGCTGATGAACAGTAAAAGAAAATAATGATGCCGATTTTGGTTTTTACGATACTGGTTAAAATATAAAATAAGGATGACGACGATACACAAATGTCAGATGAAACTAGTTACATACAAAAGTAATGATTAGTTTCTACTCCTAAAAGAGAAACAAGTTGTCAGTAATTGATTCTCCACAAAACACCCAAAGACTATAATAAAAGGCAATTAAGAACCTGAAAATATGAGTATCACGTCTAGACACTCGTTGAAATGTCAAAATTGGGAGTAGACCGAATTCTTCTTCATCTATGGTGCAGATATTATCTAATTAACGTTTTTTTTGTTTATATTTGGACTTTTTGCTGTTGTTCCATAAGGACAGAATCTGGGGTCGTTTCGAAGTTGTTTATTTGCATGCAAATTTTTTGCGGTGAGATTTCAGGGGTGTATTGTAATACAACTTAGAGAAAGGCAGATCGAAGGAAATCGGAACTTTTTTTCTTCACTTTTATAAAAGTTCCTCGTACTGTTAATATGAAATACCCTTGTTTGTCTCAATTAAAGCTTCATCGTTTATATCCTTCGTTTGACCTGGCCTCGAACAATAATAAACCACTTGTGTAGAGAAATGTTGCGCCTCATGCAGAAAGAGACCCCTTCTATAATTCGAAATCTGGCAGCTCTTAGCTAGAAGGATAAATTTCCCACCCCTTTCTTTATTTCTGTTTTCTCGTAGTAATCAAAGCTCGTTTCCAGGTTGTTCCTTCCACATTTATTTCTTTCTTCTTTAACTATTTGTGGATAGCATAATTTATTCTCGTCCTGATATAGCGAACATATTGCTCACTGGACATGACACTCGTAACTAATCAATATGATATACCATGAAGGCGCCACACAAACTTTTTTTTATTTTGCGTTATAACGCAAAGTTTGCGTTATTTTGCAAGTGTTTGCGCTATAACGCAAAGTTTGCGTTATAACACAAAAGTTCATTTCAAATAAATAGATAATGTATTCGTATAAAGAATTCGAAATTAGGAGTTCTGGGCTGAAATCAACAGAACGGCTAAAGGATGAAGCATGATAAAGTTCAGTTGCTATAAAAATTAAACTAAATACTTGGTTGTTTTTGTTCTCTCCTTAACAATTATCTCCTACAAACAAGATATTAATCTTTTGACAAGCGGTTATATTAAAAAAAACACATTAATACATAGTATACCCATATTCAAGTCTATTGGCCATTTGTCATTGGCGCAGTTGATTGCTGAAAAACCATAAAATACATTTTAAAACCCCATAAAGATATGTCTCAAATTCTACATGGGGGAGGGGGGGGGGGTAGTATATTTTTTATTGTTTTGGTTTTTTTTTTCTTTTGTGTTTGTTTTGTAAGTTTTGCTCTTTTCCTTGTGCGTGTGTCTGTGTATATGTTTGTTTGCTTGCTTTTTTGTTTTGTGTAATTTATGTTTAGTTTTTGTTTTTACATCCTTTATTTCCATATTTTTCGTCAGCTTCCGTCCTCAGTTTGTTTTTACGAATATTGCTTACAAGTGAAGCCCTCATTGTTTTATATTACATAATACAGCGGAGTTTCAAACAAATTATTCACATTAAGATATTTTAAAAATAAATACAAAACTAACAGAATTTCGGTTTGGGTTGTGTGCTTCCGACCTTTATTGATTGTTTGTTTTTTTTTAAATCTAATTTGGACATATTATTTCTCACATGACGCAGGGCCGCAGGTTTAGCAGGAAACCCTTTACCCTGTCGACGCACCATGTCTCATTCCTCAGTGATTTATAATGAACATGTCCATGCTATTTCTCGTAACACCGGTGGATTCATCTTTCGAAAAAGGGCGTTTCGATGAAATTCCAGAAAAAAATGTAGTTTTAGTCGATTTTTACCATTTTTATCAATATATACATACATTCTGCACTAAATGAAAAAAAAATCCAGAAAAGGGGGCTCCAACATCCGGAACTCTCTCCTGGATCCTCAAATGCATATGTATAATGTCAAAACGATCAACAGACTTGTTTATCGGTATACTTTTCTTCATGGTACTTTATTGTAAAAAAAATGAATTAAAATTATTTACAATTATATTATAAAAATAAAAAATACATGCCTTTTTTTTTCTTGCAGTAAAGGACAAAACGTTTACTATCGTACAAAACTGATTTGAATCATCTTTTATGTTAAATAATCTATTTCTCTTTACCAATTGCACTTTTACAACTTTTTGCAATTATCTTTTCTGATATTGGGTAACTATTTTTAATCCTTAAATTTGATTTGGATTGAAACAAAATTTAGTTTTTAATCATTATATACATCTTTTTTCTCATCACCATAACAAAAGGTACTTAGATAATATACAAACATATATTTACAGTAAATATATACAGAGCATGCTATATACGTAAAAATGAACCGGTTTCAGCCAGGAGGACATACAATTTTTTTTTTACATTTTTAACAAATCTACATAAGTTTACTAAATCGTTTATCTTTGTGGACGACATTATTGATTAAAAAATAAAACATTAGGTCGTTTGTATTAATTTTTCCTTAAATATAATTTTCTGTGCTCGTTGAAGAAGGGGCATTTCATGGTGTAATGATACTCGTCACCCAAATCATTTGTATTACAAAAATCTCAAAATCTATTTTCCCGTTGAACATTATTCCATCTGCCATGTTCAATTGGTAATCTAAAATTAGAAGTTCGAAATTTACACAGTAATAAAGAGTCTTCACTCTAATTAATTTAAGAACAATTCCCGAGCCCTGACTGCGCTTACCTACTCTGTTCGTAGAGCCCTGACTGCTGATCTAAGAGCCCTGAACACTCTAACCTGTCATTGAATCCTGAATGCTCTGACCTGTCATTTAGCCCTGACTGCTTTTATGTTATTGAATTCAGAGTATTAAAAGCTCTTGTACTGTTTTACTTTAGCCGACTTTGAATGAAATTAACTAGACCTTCTACAAAATCAATTAATTGAATTTTCTCGAATTATTTTCGTTGCAATGTCCGAATACGAGACAGTCAGAACAGTCAAGGCTCTATGGCTGGTCAGAGCAGTCAATATTCCATGACAGGTTAGAGCGATCAGGGTTCTATAAATGGTCAGAGCAGTCAGGGCTCTATGACAGGTCAGAGCAGTCAAGATTTCATGACAGGTTAAAGCGATCAGTTTTTTATGACAGGTTAGAGCCACCGTATAGGAACGACACCATTGTTCCCTTACGGTGAGAGCGTTCAGGGCTCAATGACTGGTCAGAGCAGTAAGGATTTTATGACTGCTGAAAGTTAACTTCATGTTAACTTAGGATTGTTTTCATGGCTGCTCTCCAAGTTAACTTGGACGAGAGGTTATGTTTGCACCCCACTGTAGGATTGACAGCGTTATCTTGGGAAACCCTAAGAAGGAGTCCGAAAGTCAAGACGAAATATGCAAAATTTCACAAGCTATGAAGCTTCGAGTACATGACTAAAGACAAAGACATGTCATAATATGGTCTTACGACATGTCTTAGGTCTAAGCTGGTGTCAAGAGCACAACCTCGGCTTTAAATCCAATTTTAGTGTAAATTGTTAACAAATACAGACTTTATATCTTTATTGATTCTATGTCCGCTCAAATATGTTATAAAAAAGGACATTATTTTGACACTACGTGAATCAATCAAAACTAAAATTGCATAAAAAACAAGACGCAAGTGTGTGTGACACTTAATGTACTTGATAATATTCAATGAGACAGTGTATAAAGAACATTTAAGTTACCCTCTTAAAAAAATTAAACTCACCAACGCGCATTTCTTCTTCGATGACATTGCGGCTGTAAATCCCCAATGATAAGTCCAGTGACAGTTCGTAAAATGCAGTACAAAAAGCCCCCAAGTTGCTAGTCGTAAAGAATTACTTTTAAATCGATTTATGATGAAGTGAGTAATCATCAAAATACCACGATTGTTTTTTCAATAGACTTTACAGTTACCCAGATTCTGACCATCCGCGGTCAAGGTCGACTACCACTACAAGCTTGTTTTCAAGAATTTGTCATGCGTTCATTTTCCATACAATATTCATAAACATTGTCCAAAAACAAGTTTTACTTTTTAAGTTTTGCTATTATTTTAAAAAATAATATGTTTTTCGTTTTGCGTTTTTCAAAGATCAAAAGCAGTGATTGTATAGAAAAATAAATGATGAATCGCGCAATTTATAATATAATGTCAAATTACATGAAAATCATGATGTTTTGTGTTAATTGAACTATATGATTTTGTTATTTAATCCTTATTTGCATTTTAATACATTGAATACTTGTGTTGACAAATGAAACACCGTAATTTGTTTTCTGATTTCTGTTTTTTATGTAACTTCGGTATTTTTTGTATTCCGATTCTGTTCTGATAGAACATTGGAAGACTGTATTTCTTTACAGAACAAAAAACCCGAAAGTTTTGTTATGCAGATCGCCATTCCGACACTTTGTTTTTCTTCAGAGGATAAAAAATCGATATGATAAAAATCTAGCTCTATATATTATATTTCAGTTATTGTGTGTTTTTTTTTTCTTAGGAGAATTTTCATATTGATACGTTATCCATAATTTCTCAAAGTTTCGGCCATAAACTTTATCTGTGACACACCATTAGGTCTCCCTTCTCTCGTTAAAGTTGCCATTGGTTATTTGTTTCCTGTCAGTTTTACACGTATTTCGGTTTATGGACTTCCAAATGTTTTGATTTTATCTGCATTGAAGAGACATTATTTGTCGATATGCGCAAATGCAGAACCAAAATTGACAGTCAGTTCGGTATTTTGTTATTTTTTACCACTGGGCCAATACCTCTGATGATGGACTGTTAGTCCCTGAGGGAACTCACCAACCCAGAAGCCAGTACCTCGGCGCTGACCCGAAAACCAGTTTTGCTTTGAAATTTGAAATATCGAAATTTTACAAAACTTTGTCAAAACTAAGAATTATCTCCCACAAGCATAGCTCTGTCCTTGGCAGAATTTTGACTTTTATATTTAGATCCTATTGGTAATTTGTTCTCTAACAGTTTTACACGTATTTCGTTTTTCAGACTTCCAAATCTTTTGATTTTTTCTGCACTGAATCGACATAATCTGTCGAAATGCGCAAATTGACAGTAACTTCGATATTTTGTTTTTAACATTGTTCTCCGTATTTTAGACCGGTAGCCCCTAATCTAAGACAGATCTGCCAAAACTTTGGGCAATTTATCTTTTCTTGCTCCCTTTTGTCATTTCTGGATGTATTTTAATTTGTGTATTTTACTTTTGAATTGTGTTCCACTATAGTTCTATAGTTAATTTGGGGCCATTTTACGACACCTTTGTTATATTTCGGAATGCACTTTCAAACCTGTTGAGGTATTAGTATTATTTGATACTGGAGGATACAGAAATAGTATAACCCATGAACATGTCTCACTGATTGCTTAAGTTGTTGGCTACTAAAAATTCTAGCAAGACCGAATTGAAAAAAAAAATATATATATATATAACAGACGACTTTAATAGAAACAAAAATAAAAAAAAAACAGTCCTTATATTTTATCGTGCTCAGAAAGAAGTATGGCTATTTCCTCCATTATATTGAGCATGCATGAACCTCCTAAACTACTTAAATAGGTTATGTGATATGTTGATACTCTATCATAACTAAATCAATTCAAATGCATGTTCATACTGTTATACAGAAGATCTAGACACTTACCCTGACATTCGAATGCAATTTCTTTGCAGATTTTGGTAATTATTGTAGGTTTTTTTTTTAAATTCGTTGTATAACATTCTCAGACCTAAATTTAACGAATTGCTTTTCTGAAGGGCAAATGTTTATATATTCGCAAGAAAAAATAATGATTACGGTGTCATTCGTTATAAACAGTGGTTTAGATAAACAGAAATGAGCTATTTACATAAAAAGTAAGGTTTGGTAGACATTATATATGTATAACGATTCCTTAAAATAAGGAAATTGGGTGAAATTGAATTGAGCTCCATTAGGTGAATTCAGTGGAAGAATATCAAGTCTCTAGCAATTGTAATTAACGAGCGCTAAGAGCAAAATCAAGATTGATATTTGAAATACTCTGACCTTGACCTTTGACCTGGCCCAGATTTTTGCGTGGATTTGTAAGCCACTTGCAATTAACGAGTTAAAAGCAAAAAAAATTTTGACGTTTACCTTTGACCTGACCTTTAGGAAATTGCATAATGATTTTAAGGGTAATATGATCAATATACATGACACATATGAATGTCCTATCATATCTGCTTAAATAGATAAGGACAATGTTACGGGTCTCGAATTTGCACTAATTGACCAAGAACTTTGACCTGAACAAAATATTATGATGTCCACAAACCGAAAAAAATTAAAAAACTAATAGAAAACAAATGACCAAAGGGATCTAATAGAAAAGCTAAAATGCAGCTAAGGACAGAGCTATACATGAAACAACGGCAGTAGAATACCGAAGTAACAAGAGAAGCGATGACTACAAAAATCGAAGTTCAAAGACATGGCAAAAACAGTAACAGATAAAACAAAGACAAAACAAGGCAGCTACAATGCACGGAAATAAAAAGATAACATTAAGAACTAAGGCACTCATGAAAACCGGGAGTGACATCAGGTGCTCCGGAACCCGTCACACTATCCGTGAGTCAATGCAGGGTTGAGTCAAATCCGGTTGTGTCAAATCCCTGAAGACGTGAAATCTAGCTGAAAATGTCTGTTTTCATTTTGGACACATACACGTCATATCTGTCAATGATGTCAAGATGACGCCCATAGAATTTCTTAAGGGATGAAAGTAACAAAGGTTGAACAAATCCCTGGCTAAGCAGCTTTTGGGACAGTGTTTTTGCTCTAATAAAAAAAATCATTGTATAAACTACATGCTCGACAGTAACGAATCAACTGTAAATGTACACTCCATAGGCTGGAGAGGTAGGTATATTGCTGCTCAAAAAGGGAAAGTTCACAATTGGGAAGTTAAAATTACACGTTGGTCATACAGCTTAGATTTCAAACGTCCATTTTCGTCAATCGAAATACGAAGGTGTACCAGTAGTCTCTATAATTTACAGTTCATTGGGATAGATCTGGTGTAAATATTCCATGAATTTCGAATTATTAAGAGAAAGTACATCGTCTATGTAGTGGAAGCTGAAATTAAAGGACTGGGCTAAATGTTTTTGTTTTTTCTGTGTTAGCCCTATAAAAACTTCGCCTCACACGAGCAAAGAAAGAGATCAGTTTAAAGTGGCGCGCAGTTAGTTCCAATTGAAATCCCGAGTGCCTGTTGAAAAACACGGCCTCCAAATTCGACAAAAATATTATCAATAAAAAATTCCAACATCTTGATTACGTCATTCTCCATGTACTTCTTGTTTGTCTCAGTTTGGTTCTTTACAAAATATGCTGTGTCTTTCCCTACTACTAAATAAGTGCATCTGCGTTCTCCCTTTTAGTGCAGAAACATTGATGTATCAAATCCGAAACTACTGCTTTCAAATTATTGTGTGGCAGGATAGAAGTGAGATATTCCTTAGTATTACACAAAATTTTGTACAATTTAAATAATGCAAGTTTCAATGAAAACCGAAGTACAGACTACTGGATTGTTGAATACCCTCGATGATTAGCAGTCCAACAGTAGAGGTATCGGCCCAGTGGTAATAAATAACATATTCCGATGTTACTGTTAATTTCTTCTCTGCATGTGCGCATTACGACAACGTTGGTCTCATCAGTGCAGATAAAGCAACACCTTTAAATGAGGAGAAATAAGTTCGTTAAGTTATATATGCACTTAAATATTGTAACAACCTACTCATTGATATTACATAACTAAACAGATTTTTTCTGTTGATTTGCTTGAAAGGATATTAACATTTCAGGTCGTGCGTGATTATTTACAGAGGTTTTACATAATATTTAATTCGATTTGCACATTCCGTAAATTGCCAGTATGTCATATGATCAAAGGCATTGTATTGTTCTTTTGTTTATCTGATATAACTGAGCGATTATTTATTTATGAGAATTCTTACGTTGGCTGTATCTAACATGGCTAATCTCGGACGGTTGATAGGAGAATAACAAGTTAGTGTTATAATAGGGAAAGTCTGATCTGCGAAAAATGGCAAGAAACTGTGAAAAGCCATGTTCATTGCAGTACATTGATTCCTCAATTTTGTCCTGTTGTCCAAACCATCCTTAGCTCTTTCTTGAATTTATGTCTTTTTGAAATAGTTGAATATTGCCCATCAACCTGACTCAATCTTTGATATTTTCTTGTGAGATTAGGGTTCGTAAAGGACGAATGTGCTATAAATTAATTTTGCAAAAGGTATATGAAATGGTTATACTTTATTTTTAGACTATTCTTCCACTTATGTCTGATATAACTTCAAACCATCTTTCAAGGAATTTAAAACATGTAGTATTTAAGGATTCTATGCTAATTTCGCGAAATTTAAATTGTGTCAAGACCTTCAATTTATTGCAACGGATTAATTTTTTATATATTTATATGAAGCTTGTTTCATGCCAGTAATAACAAGATTACCGAATAGAATTATTACCGAATCAGAATGGTCTAAGTCCAAGTGACAGAAAGAAACGAAAGATGGAACAATTGTCGACCGCACTGGTCCTGACGCGATACAAAGTATTACAAAAGAAGTGTAATGGCACACAAAACCTTCTCTTCCATTGCAGGGGTGTCCGGTTGAAAGTAGATAGCAATTGCTATTGAAAGACTGAGACAGTAAAAATAATGATCATTTCAGTGTTAAGTATAATTGAATCTCGAAAAACAACTAGACCAAATCATTACGGACTCGCTCTGATATCTATTCAAATTTTAAACTGATCACATGAGACGGATTTTTTTAATTGTGATTGAGAAGGCGGTCACGAAGATAACTAATGAGAAAGTCTGTATAATTTATGCTAGCTCTGGCGTACCGCATACACTCCTAAAGCAGGAGAAGTTGGAATATTACTGTCCATGTTAGAGAAATTCAAAATGTATTTTAATTTGAAATAAAAAAAGCCCGTTTTGACGTAAATTTCAGTTCTGAGATGACCATTGTCATCAAACTCGAAATGTAGGTCCAGAAAAATGTAGATCAGTGGTTTCTACAATTTCCTTAATCCCAAGTTCTAAACGATATATTGATTGGCAAAAGATGCTTCATCATCAATGTATCTTTGAAGAATATAGTATATTTTTGATTATATTTTCGGGGCCCCGAAAAAATTCCGAAAACAAGTCTGCTAGAAGAAGAACACATGTCTTGCTCATTGGTAGACGACCGTAATTGTTGTTGATAAA
>MJUU01066111.1:27839-37843 GCA_002080025.1 Modiolus philippinarum | reverse complement strand
ACAAAAATAACTAAATACTGTGAATTTTGATTCTTCATATGCGGATTTCGACAACTTACGTCTCTTCAGTGCAGATAAATTGTTAAATTGTTTGCAAGAAACTTGTAGACTCTAATACAAGATGGTAAAAATCATAAGCATGCATTAAGTGTTCATTTGCAGTACAAAAGAAATAACATTGCCAAAACAATGCTGAGAATAAAGTTTTATTAATTTTTTTCTTTAATTCAATTTCCATCAAAAGCTGAGAAAGTAAAGATCCTAATATATATAATCAAGATGTAGACAGGAATAAAAACCCTCTCATTGATAAACTAGAGTTTTCTATGTATCGTGAGCGTTTTGTCACATGTGCATTCACTCCATATCCTTTAATTTTTTCATATGACTTATGTCAAAATTTTAGATAAAATTATCATGCCATTTTATTTTACAATGTTAGGAAAACCGCTTTAAAGATATAATATTCCTTATTACTGAACGTCAGATGGAAAGAATTATCTCCTTTCCAAATATCTTCAATTTATTTTGATATTCTTAAGATACCATTCAAAATCTGGAGGTTTTAATGCAGGCATTATGAAGTATTCTATTAAAAGAGTGTAGTTTTATGATATGGCAGATATTTTCTGTAAATTAGATTTCTGCAACTGCCCATTTCTCTTCAGTGTTCAGTAACACTTGAATATTTCCTCCCTTCAAGTCAAAGGTGGAAAGCTTTGTTGCATTGTTACCATAACAATTACAGGAAGACTTTTCTAGTCATGAAACATAAAACTTAAATTAAAACAATAAATATTCGTTTAAGTTGGTGTATTGTCAGAAGGCTACTTTTTTTGAATAGATCTTCTTTCCAAAGTGTAAATTTTCATGTATAAAGGATCATAGAATTTTTGATATAGAAATGCACATGTACCTCAATTATGTAATATATTAAGTAAATCATTACCTTTTTTGGACGGACATTAAAAGCAGAAACTGCATCCTCTTCCAACTGTTGAGTCCGATAATTACAAATATAGTACAAGTCCAATAGTTAAAAATGTAATACTCGTTCAGAATTAACTCCTTAAATTTATATCCAGAATATTGACATATTAATGCACCTATACCTTCCTCAAACTATCACAAAGTATTCTAACAACTCTACAACCCAGGCACATCATTCAACAATTCATCATTTTTTCAAATTCATCGATCAGTCATGCAGGAAAAATACAATGGTAATACGATATCAGTCCTTTGTCGTTGATAAAATTATGAGGTGGTGCTTATTAAGAAATAAATTTTAATTACCCGTCAGATTGTCCAATGAAACTGTGCATGCACATCTTTATCAA
Organism: Modiolus philippinarum; assembly: GCA_002080025.1. NCBI lineage: Eukaryota > Metazoa > Mollusca > Bivalvia > Mytilida > Modiolidae > Modiolus > Modiolus philippinarum. The sequence continues at coordinate 36,503 of MJUU01066111.1, read as the reverse complement.
TATAATAAAATTAAGCGAAGGTATAATTCCTGAAATCGTGTTTCATTCGAGTACAACTGCTTTCATGGCAGATAAGAGAAAACTACAGGTGAAAAATCAATGTAAAAAACCAGAGTATTTTTGTAAAGTGTCCAGTAATTATTGGTAATTTTTCTAACATTACTTCGAAACGTGTACAACAGCCTTTATTCTATTATTTCTAATAAAAGTAAGATGATTTTAAAGATAATATAGTACATTTTTATCACTTCAATATCGCTGCACACATTAATTGAACTATATTTCTAAAAGGTTCTTTATTCGCCTCTTAATTGTTTTTTTTTTTTTTTCTGCCTCGTTCAAATGGTTACCTTAACGTTCCATTCAGCACTACTGATACAATGTAAATGCAACGTTTGTAAAATTTAAATGTAGATAAGATTTTTATATTTAATAACCAACAAAAGAATATGGCATACTTAAGTAAATTCATATGACAAAGTCTCTAAAATGCATGGCATATAGCAATGAATTCCGTTCAAACCGGTGCTTGTGGCCGTTTTGAACTTACTATGATATATCAGTAAAGCTCACTGTTGAAATTCCAAAATAAATATGATAGTGCATCAATATGAGAATTTCTGTCAAGAACAAGTACACCATAGCTGATGCGTATTTACAGGTAGGCAGAGTGCGAATGCTATTCACCAGCCCAAGTCAGAATTTTCTGACATGAAAACTTTACCTTGCGTGTTTTTAGAAATTAACTGTTTTTATCAAAATTCTAACCACTTAAAAATACTGTGGCTTCATTCCGTGTATGGCACTCGGTCGACGTCTTTTGTACTGGATTGGTTTCCTTTGTCGGTATTTTTGGAAATGAGAACATCCTTTTTGGACTGATTTTGGAATATGGCTTTCCATATTATTTGATTTAATGCTGTGCTGAGGCTACTCCTTGAAACACGTGTACAGTGTTTCAAGGAGTTTTTATACAACATCGGTATTTTTTAAATATGAAACATGGCAAAACNTCCCTTTATCCTCTTTATCACCATGTTTGAGAAGTGTAATGACGGGTTAAACTAAAATGTGAGTAAATTGGTAGAATGTGATAATATATTTTTACCGTTTTTTTATTTTGAAATTGTACTTGGTGTTCGTTGTAAAATATAAAACACTCCTGAAAACGTGAGTATCGCAGATAATCAGTTATTAATATTTCTGACGTAAATTTTGTATACTGATAACATTAAAAATATTATAACCTCTCTCTTGTAAATTCACATGCACAAAGCCTGATACATAAAATTAAAAACAAAATCAAAACCGGCTACTAGGTTAATTGCCACCAGAATCAATGCATGATCAGCTCAGTTGCAAACACCAAGCCTGCATCATTATTCCATGTTAAATCAAATTAATTTTATATCATTTCTTTTTCTAATTGTACTTCAAAAACTTTTTCATGCTATTAAGTCTTCACAACTTGTGATCAATTGCAGTTGTTTTCATTTAAATTTTAATTTGAAGGATTTCATCCTACCGTGCTAATTCAATAGAATGTCTATTAAGCCATTGTAAATGACAATAAAAGCCGAAATCAATTTATTTCTCGACAAATAAGATTTGAAGCTATTAAGAATGGAATGTCTATTAATTGATATACCACTTAAATCACTATTGTTTTCACATTTACAAAATTGTTGAAGGAGAACACATTAACTTCTTAAAGTATGTTATTAATAGGAACTCAAATTGAAAGAAATCTTTTATAGACTTTAACGGCATATATCATACTGACATATAATACAACCATAAGTCTGCTGGGCCTGAATGCTGTGTGATTCTATCAAAGTTTAGGATGTCATTTTACACATAAATTGCAATATAAAGAAAACACAACGTTATCAAATGTGGACGGAAACAGACAAAATTTTGTGTGCATTCATATGTAATACAAAAAATCCCCCAATATTATAATGTAGCATTTTGTCATCTTTTCACAAAGGATTTGCCAGTTAGTGAGTTAGTCACATCACTGCATTTGATTGGTCGACCCTAGGAACAACACAGTCCAACAACAAAGTTATGCCCACGACTCGAATAGTTGAGATCTGTCCCTTGTAAACCTTTTGTCGTTGATAGGGACTGTCTGGGGCTGTCTGTTACATCAATTTTCCGTCATTTAATTGAAATGATTGAGATGATTATCGTAATTTCGTTGTAGAATCTGGCCATAACGGATGTCCTTTTTCTTTAAGAGCAATAAACTCGACACAATAACTGTTTTATAAACAGTGTCAAAATATTCATTATGAACCAACATGTATCATTTGATTCATCATTTAACTTATGAACAGATATTAAACAAACTTAAGAATTGTATTCATACTGACGATAAAAAATAGTTCGATTTACATATTTTCCCGTTAATATGAGTCCCGTTACGATAACTGAATTGTCATGACACTCAATTTTATGCGATGTACTTGATGTAACATTGATTGATTGATTGATTAAAGCTTGCGTCTCTGGCTAATATGACTTACCTCATATCTATAACTATGCCAATATGAAATAAATTACGCAATGATACTATATTATATGCATTATATTTACTAGGCATTATGCTGGACATAAATTTAATACATTTGTAACTTATTGGACCGCATTCATAAATCAGATAATTCCGTATGCAGAATTTTTCTATTTCATTTACAAGAATGGAAAATCTGGATGAGAACCACAAATGCAGACAGTAAGATAATTATGCGATACAAGGGCAAAAAAATATAAATTTATTTGTCTACTCAGCTTATTTTACTTCGTTACGATAGTTAGTTTTTAAAATAAACCTTAAATTTCAATTTCATCTATCATTTTTTGCTTACAAAATTCATGATTGTCCTGTAATTAAAGTTGTGCTATCATTTTAATTAAAATATCTATCAAATAAATTCACAGACAAATCGTATAAAATCTTGGACATCAGTAGTGGACACTCGTGTAAATTCCAGGACAACACGAAACTCCGAATTCTCTGGTTTCTACGTTATTTCAATAACACAATTCCGGACTATAAAGACAGAGAAGTAACATTTTAGTAAAAAAATGCAAAATAACATAGAGAATAAGAACACAAAGGAGTATTTCCGCTTGTAAAATCGGGTCGAATCCATGACAATCGTATAAAATCATTTTGGGAAATCGTAGAAAATCATTTCCTCGCAGGACGACGTTACCTACTGTGTATATAGGCATATGTAAGAGTGCTAGTGTCTTATAAGAAAAAGGACACTCACAGTGTGAACTCCAATGAAACTGAGAGTGACATCCAGAAGGGTAAGCACGTCTTGTCTTATACAGACGAGTTTCCAATTGGTGAATTTTCCCGGAAAAGTTTGACGTCACAATATAAATTTTTGAACGTCACAATGTTACGTGACGCAATATACTCCGATTGACCCCAGGTCAATCGGAGCAATTCATTCATAATAACGAATTGGAAATTGGTCTATTAACAGCACCTGTCACTCAAACAGTCAGATAGGCCAGAAAGCCGATCGACTTATGCCATTTTCTAACCCTGAGACAAAACCAATACGGGACTTTTGAGTAGTGTTCAATCCGGAAACAAATTTTATTATCATAATATTTATTATTATACGACAAAAATCAGTACATCAATACCGTTAGTTGGAATCACTGATTAAGTAATCCTGTTGAGCTAAGAGTGATTTTCATAATAATCTTTTTGTAGCACTACGGGTTATTTGTTTTTCGTCAATTCAAATTTAGTTAAATAATTATCATGTAGGACTGATTATAAGAACACTTCAATTTCATAAATACTTTGTTTTAGCTGGTATATATTTACAATTCAGTAGGTCTAGTATCCAGTTATTTTTTACTGGTATTTGAGTAGATCGTTTCCGCCTTCAATTACTCGAGAGTTCCTATCGCGAAAGTCGCGTATTATTCCGCAGAGGTGTTTAGGTGTTTGACCTGTCTATGTAGTTCAATAACAGTACACAAGCTATTGTCACGAACTGTGTAAGGAAACACCACGTTCCCTACAGCAGTAAGACCCCTTCCATATACAATGCTTAATTTCCTTCCTTTACCAATTTTTCCCAAATGCAATCAAAGTTCGTGGCCATAGTCATTCCTCCCACCTTTGCCTCTTCCTACCTTGTTTACGTTGCTCAAGATTTATTATTCCCAATCGGTTTAAACATCAACTAATCAATCAATTAATCTTCATGTTTGTGACAGCTATATAAAAATGCTCCTGAATAATATGTCACTCTACTACCAAACCAGTGACACATTGACAAATCATGATAATGCATGACCATAAAGTTCCAGGCCAATCAAAGAAAATGTATTTTACAGATCTGATTCTATTTGGTCTGGCCACTCAAGACATAGAAAACAGACAAGGGAGTAAATTTCAATTAAAAATCCATTTGCTTGAGATGTTATTCCTAGAACGTTGAAGTAAATTAAACGAAAGAATATATGCAGTAATAAGATACATATTGAATTAATCAACCTTAATTAGACAGCTGTTAAGGTAAAATTGGAATTGACATACCAAATTCACACAAATTAACACCGTTTTAAATGTTTTAAAGTTTATTGGTTATTGACCTTATAAAACTGATTATTGTGTATTCGATCGTTTCATTTTTTATCACATTAACCTTGTATTACTTAGAATTTTAAGTTTATATACTTGTCATACTTAATGATCATGATTGAAATTGCTCGTAATAAGAGCAATCGCCTTTCAATAATGAAATCTGTTGAGAACTGTCCCAGATCTAGGAGACCAAAAGAAGCATATCGTGATGTTATGGCTTTGAACAGGCTTGTACTGCAAAACTTCTTCACGAACAGATAGGTTATGAAACATCGATGGTTTTGAGAAAAACGGAAGGTTCTTATTTAATGGATGCAAAGCGAATTGCAGAAATTGATTTGATGAGAGCTGTTTTATTTTGCACGTGTCTTGCAGTAGAGAGTATATGATTTCAACCAATTACTACGTACTAGTATGTAAAACGCTGAAATACCTCCTTTTTGCAAATGAGGTTCAGTAATGGTCTTTGGTTAGTTGAAACACTAACTGCCCAGTAAAATTTGAATACTGATATTCAGAATCTGGAAATAAGTGAAATGTTATGTTTTGATGCCCATCAGCTGCATTGAAGACCCAATTTAGACCAAGCATTGTATCAAGAATGACAATATCTGGCTCATTAACACAGGACTGGTGATTGGTTGTAAAAGATGACGTAACGAGACCCAAAACGGTGACAAATGTTTTCACAGAAATTGTAAAACGCAGTTGTACAACAACGGCAATAGGGTACCGAAAGAACAAAGGAGTGGTATTTACAAAATCGAAGTCCAAGGACATGGTCAAAACAAAAACACAGAAAACAAATGTTTTGATGGAGTTTCCTTCTGTTACAATGAAATTTTAAAGCCATAAAACAAAAGTTAACAAAAGAAGTTATCCTAAATACATGTCTAGTTGAAGTAGTAAAGGTTGGAAATTCAATCATTAATTGTTATCAGTTTGCACATTGAAATAGTCTTATGTGGTGAAAAATCTGAAACTAATATTTTACGAAAGGATATGGAGTTAATGAACATGAGACCATAACACATATGATAACTCCAACTGCAACAACTTTAATGAGCTGTATGGCCATTTCGGAAATTTATTCCTCATCAGCAGCACTAGAACCCAAACAATGGAAATCCATAATATCAAAAAATGTTTAAATGCATAAAACCAAACGAAATCTATATTTTATATTTTAATGAAAAATTCATTTATTTTTGCATTTTTGAAAACCTCATTGTGACTTCAAGATGAAGAACGACAATTAAGGTTTTGTTGAGTTGCTTTGTTTTACCAGGTATTTGTAGAGACATTGTGCATTAAATACATATCCTTTCGCTGTTAGTTTTAAAACTGGAATTTGTCTTGATGGTCTGTGGTTGTTTATACATGTATGTTGTGCTTGTTTGCTATGAGTCTTTTGTCGGGCAATGGAAAAATATAATTCTAAGATCACTTTGCACAGTTGTTTAAGCATTGATTTATATGAGTGTTTCTTATTAGCGTACGGTTTTGTCGTCCTTTTAATGTGGTGATAAAATGTGCATAATTAGATTCGGCTTTCTTTAATGCATTGAATAAGTGTAATTGCAATACATATTACGCAATTTCTTCTTGAGTAATCTGATTAGTTATTGTGTAAATCTTGTTTACTATATTACCCTAACAATAAATAATACTATCTATTCTAGACTGCAATAGGCATTTTGCATTTGATTTCTACAGATTTATATTTATGGTTGTATCATTAATGAAGTGAGTCTTTGATATAAGACAAGACAATTGACTTTGACATTGGTCAAGTTTGAATATCATGTATAGTAAAAGTATTATGAATAATTCACGTTAACAAATTAAGTTAAATTAGACTAGTGTTTACTACATGGTTTTATACTATAAAAGTGTTCAGAGTTGGGTTCAGCAATAAGTTAATTACTCATAGGTTCAAAGATACATAAATAGATGCAGAACAAAAACAACGGAAGAAAAATAAAAGCTGTCAAATATATTTCGAACAAAATATATTTTGTTCAGGTAAATCTTATTCACATATTCATGAACATACATAACGATTCTAGAACATTTGCGGGTCATTGAGCATCATGAATTTTATAAGTTTTTTAACTAGAGGAGAAAACGTAAAGCTTTGAATCATTCGGACAAATGTCAGATAAAACTGACTCATTTTTAGTTTATTTTCTGATATAGTGCTCAACAGCATCAATGACCGTCACCTGTCAGCAGCACAAGTAACGATCATTATAAATTTCAAACATTTTTACTTGACAGCACAAAGAGACTGTATTTAATTAGCATGTTTATGACCCCATTTGTTTTAGAATTCTAGTCAAGTTTAGTGTTACGGTCGAACCATTTGGAAATTCTAGCATAATGCTTGTAAGTAATTAATATAGATCATTATAAATTTCAAACATTTTTACTTGACAGCACAAAGAGACTGTATTTAATTAGCATGTTTATGACCCCATTTGTTTTAGAATTCTAGTCAAGTTTAGTGTTACGGTCGAACCATTTGGAAATTCTAGCATAATGCTTGTAAGTAATTAATATAGATGGGTAGCAACCAACATGCCCAAGTAATACAAGGTTTAAAAGAATGAACTTAATTAACTATGCGTCAGATAAGTACAGAGTTTCTTCCTTTGTGTTCATGCGAAACTTGTTAGAGTACAGTAATTGTAGATTAAACGTTATATTTGTGACTAAAGGGGAGATTTCAATTCTTTAGCTCACCTGAACAATACGCAAAGCTGCAGTGAAAGTTGTTCCTATCACCTGGCGTCTGGCCTTTTTACTTTTCCATCACCAACACCTCTACCATTAAAGTCAATTTTCCCAAGCTTTACATGTATGCTGTATTTAAGGTCTATTACACAGGCTGCTTATTTTGAACCGACCAAACAAACAAACAAAATCTGGCCGCTATGACAGGGCTTAGTTGAGTATTTGACCAAAGGCAGAATCACCGGTTTCATTTTCTGATCTGAAAATATACTACTCAACAAAAGCAACGATACTCAGTTAATGCTGTAAATATATTTGTATTTCGCAATTAATTTTTTTTTTTTATTTCAGTGTATTTATGTATGTATTCAACGCTCAAACGCATCTGTTTATCCAATTTTTAAATCAGTTCCGAAATGGATACGATGAAACTCCGGAGTGATCGCGTTCGCCGTTAACTGATGGATGCTTAAAGGGCCATACCAGCATAATTTTCAAAAATTTATACTTTTCTTCATTATTTTCAAGAAATATTCATAAATTCATTGCAAAAAGTCCGATTAAAAAATTCATTGTGGTTAGCGAGATATCAGTACAGGTGTGAAATGCACACCTGAGTTGAGTTATCGATCGTACACATTCGGACAGTTTCGGCTTGTGACGTCACTCCTTGTACACATGTTTGTAAACACGAGATAAACACGGGATAAATCAACGACATTTTTGACGATTTTGTTAATTAAAGTAATTAAACAAACATAATGCGGCGTGGAGGGAGGTAGAGGGGAAAGAAGCCAAGGAATTTCATAAGATTCTTAGCTGCACGATGTGGGAGTAAAAAGGTAGATGGATTTCTGCATGTGCATACTTTCTCTAGCCTAGAACGACCTTCACTTTGTAAACAATGGAACAATTTTGTGTGAATGAGAATGGACAAACATATTGCTTGCAGTGATGTATTATGGTTTACAAAATGAAAACCTAAACAGAGATCATTGCTCTCGGAGGACTGTAGAAATAACAGATCAGGGGTGTCCATGATGCAACCCCCCCNCACTCTATAAAATGCTTTTAAATGGTGCACATATACTATTTACAAGTAAGAAAGCTCAAAACTAGTGTAATGGTCATTAATGAAATAACAAAATACCAAAGTGACTGTAAATCATAGATTCTGCATATATATAAGGCCATTTCCACTCGAAATTCTTCGATGTAAATAGATCAAATAAAAACATGGAGATTTTTCGTGAATCTGATAAAAAAAAAACAAATAGGGATATGTCCTAATTGAGATGTCA
>MJUU01066110.1:48539-59901 GCA_002080025.1 Modiolus philippinarum | reverse complement strand
AAAACTTCCTAGCTTAAAAACTGTAGGAGGAGTTATCCGGACAAATGGTGTACCCTATATGCAATATAATGCATAAAAATGACAAAGTTCAACAATGTGTAGTTTGGTGAAAAATTATCAAAAATCAAAATCCAAGTAGTATGCACATCTTTAATATGTGCACAATCAACCTGCAAAATAAAAACTTCCTAGCTTAAAAACTGTAGGAGGAGTTATCCGGACAAATAGTGTACCCACTTGATGACGGACGGACGGACGGACTGACGGACGGACGGACGGACAGACGGACCAGTCAAAAACTATATACCCTCCACAACTTCGTTGCGTGGGGTATAATTAAGCTGACAGACCATACTTGATATTGTTATATTTTCCAACAGGAGTTTTAATGCATCAATTTTTTAAAAAGAAATTGATTTTGAGTAGAATATTGATTTATTTTTGGAAAAAAATTATATATGACATCACTATGTGCAAAAAACATTCGGAAAGTCATAAATTTGAACGAAAAAATTGATGAGTTTTTACGTTATACTGTTGCACTTGAAAAAAGACATATTTCAGAACTATGTAACACTAAAAAGAAGCATAAGGTATCAGTAATTTTAATTCTATTTAAAAGAAAATTTTCTCTTGTTTCCTAAACAACTTACAGATTGAAAATTGGACAATTAATGTCGAAATGGTGACAAAATGAATTACTGTAATACTTCGTTATAATTTTTTGAATTTCCCAACTCTAGTTTCTATTGCAGGCAGTTTTGAAGTATTTTCATGTTATAATATATTCTTGTATGGTTGAAAAAAACCTTTTTGTATTTATTATACACAAACAACAACAAATTTGGCTGACAATATCCATTTTGATAATTTTTTCCATTCTTCATTTCGGGTAATAATTTCCCCGAGAATTCTGTAGTGTCCGCAACACTTGAATATTTCAGAAACAGAGCCATATATTACAGCAAGAATTACAAAAGAAAAAGACTATATTACAGTCAAAATAATTGCACTATGCTACTGGTATTTGTATGTGCGCTTCCTGCGAATTCAGTGTACAAATGCCAGTGTGTAGTGTCCGCAGCACTGTAGAGTCCGCAACACCTTTTTAAAACTAGCTTTACTTCTTATTTGAAAATATCATTAGAGTTAGAATTCGATATACTATTTTGTTTTGTAATAAATTATCATGTTAAAGTAATTAAATGCTAACTTTATAGTAATTATTTACAGAAATTTTGTTAATGGATGCATCAAATGAGTCTTTTGCTGTACTGAAATAAAAAAATATGTTGCTTACAGTCTATATTTTAAGATCAGAAAATTTGTACTGATTCAATAAATTAGTTTATGTAGCATTTTGATATCATTCACATTTTAAAATTTAACAAAGTATTTATAAAGTAAATGTTGCGGACACTACACATTTAACAAATTTTCATTTTCTTAACAGATTTGACATTTTCATGTGAATAAAATGGAGAAAATGGTGAACTCTAACACAGATTTCTAAATAAACATTCATCTAAACTAACCCAAGCCCTAATAGATAAGTGTTTCTGTCCTATTCTGGCATTGCACGGAGACTATTAAATTAGTTTGGGGTGTACCATTGGATCAACCTTGTCAGTGGTTATCCCAAAGAAGTTTTTATTTTTTGTGTTTTTTTTTAATGTTCTGTGTGTATTTTGGTGAACAAATCATCATTATGCACAAGTATTTTTTAAATATTGAATTCTTTTTTATAACTAAATAATGTAATTATTACATTTATATATTTTGTCTGTCCTAGTGAGACATTCTTGTAAATTTGTTTGTCTCTCGTGCTGAGCAAAATACAGTTTTGAACCTGTCATTATTTTGTAACAAATGCCAATCTCTTCAGCTTCTTTACATGTGTATTGAAACGGTTGTTATTACTTTTTTTTTCTATATCCTAACTCCTGTTTTCTTTCCCAATAATTCTGATCTGTTCATGTTTATTGTATTTTTTCCACTATATCATTAATTTCAGATTCATATCCTTTTTTCAAAAGTTTTTGTTTGAAGGCCTGTATAAGTTTTAAAATTTATCTTTCTTATTTGTGTTTCTTATATGGCAAATAATTTCTCCTTCTATGAAACACTTGAACTAAGACACTATAGCTAGTTAAATGAGAACTTGTTCCTTCTAGGTATTGGAAGGTTTCAGTTTTTTTAGTATGTTTTCATATCAAGAATTTGTTTGGAAAGAAATCTTTAGCCCTTGTAAATAAATGTGTCTTAATAGAATGCAGTTTCTTTTGGAGACACTTCATATGTAAATTTTAAGTGTTTATGAGCTTTGATAGCAATGCAAAACTTAGAAATAAGTCTTCCACGGAAGACATGTGTCGCCAGCGTAATATATCACTAAAAGTAAGTTACGTCAAACAGGAAAAGGGCATGCAGATCACAGACCCTCTTACACATTATAGGTCCAAATACTGATATTCCATGCAAAATTGCAGAAGGCAGGGATATGTGGTGTCTGAGAAAAACGTGACAGAAATTTTCAAGACTTGGAAAAGATTCCAAGTTCAGTCAAACAGGAAGTGGGCATGCCAGAGATTCAAAACTCTATTACACGGTATAGGTCCCCATACTGATACTCCATCCTAAATTACAGGAGGCTGGGAAAAGTGGTTCATGAGTAAAATGTGACAGAAATTTTTTTGACAGCAATCGGCAAAAATATTCTTATTTCCTTCAAACAGGAAGTGGCCATGCAAGAGATCCCAAACTTTATTAAACAGTGTAGGTCCCCATACTGATACTCCATACTGAATTGTAGAAGGCTGGGATCTGTGGTTCCTGAGGAAAATGTGATAGAATATTTTAAGTTCCGTCAAACAGGAAGTGAGCATGCGAGGGATCCTAAACTTTATTACACGGTATAGGTCCCCATACTGATACTCCATACTGAATTGTAGAAGGCTGGGATCTGTGGTTCGTGAGGAAAATGTGACAGAAATTTTCAAGACGCAAAAAATATTCTAAGTTCAGTCAAACAGGAAGTGAGCATGCGAGGGATCCCAAACTCTGTTACACGGCATAAGTCCCCATACTGATACTCCATGCCAAATTGCAGAAAGCTCGGATACATAGTTCCTGAGAAAACTGTGACAGAAATTTTTGTGACACCGACGCGGACGACGACGACGCAAGACGACGGATAGTGATCCCTATATGTCGCCACTGCGTGAACGCAGGCGACACAATAATTCATGTATTTAATCTTTATGCCCATGATATATAAGGAAGTTGTCATATCTTGCACAAAATGATATTTTCTCTCTGTGCTTGAATTGGTTCAATATACCTTCAAATGTTTCAAACATTCTTAAATGGGCAAGTTATGCCGAAGTTGTGCTGCCAATTGGGACTCGAATTTTTTGGTCTGTATATTTTTTTCATTAAATTTGAATTAATTAATTTTCAATAATAGTTCTAGTAGGCCAAGATGTATTTTTGGGGGAATGGGAATTTCGTATGCATGTGAAATATTTCTTTCTAGAAAAAGACGAGGGAACTATTGAAGTGCAAATTTCTTGAATGTCTACAAAAAAAAAAAAAAAAAAAAAAATCAAATTTAGAGCCAAAAAAGAAAAGAAGATATTTACATGTGGCCAGACAAAGAGGACATTTCATGGGAATCTATCGATTCGATTTCAAGAATTTTAGCAGTGCCAACACTGTCTACTATCAGGACCAATGACAGGCAATATTTTGTATTTTAACATGTCTTTACATGAATAGACATAGCTTAGTGATGTGTTTGCTTAGTTCTTTGATATTTTTTTTAATGTGTAAATAGAATTAATTTTTTTCGATGGTAATTGATTGTCTGTATATGACATTTTCATCCTGAGTGGTATACTAGTAGTGTCCACAACATTTTCTGTTGATTCAGAAATTAATTGTTGATAAAAAAGTATTCTTGATAGTATCTATACACATACATTATGAAATGACCTTTTTAAGTAATTTCAGGTTAGAATTTTTTCTAGCTTAAACCTGAAAAAGTCTTCAAATGGTACTTTCTATTATTGCTTTGTTATATGTTAATAAATACCATGTGGCCTTTTAAAGGCCAACTTTTTTTTCTTTTTTACACTTTAATGCCAGCAGAAAAACAAGAAATCAATAATATAAGTATTAGCTTAGTTCCACAATAATATATTAGCTTAGTTCCAGTAATTTACCTTTTAACAAAACAATCTTTGAAATTATTATTTTTTGATAATTATAAATATTTTTGTAGTGTCCGCAACATATTAATTGCTTTAGAATAAAAACTACTATACTTGTAAGTCAGTTTCATAGTTTAATATTTGAAATAATCAAAAGAGACTATGAAATAAGTAAGATTTCCAATGTAATCATTTAGTATGTTCTAATTCTGACTCCATAACATAGTCTATTTAGAAGAATGCTTTTGTTACATGTCATATGCATATTGTTCAAAGATTACTGTAATCAAGTTGTTTGTGATGTTGAAGTTATTTAGAAACCTCACCGAACATAACAAAATTGACAGTAGTGACCACTTAACATGCATCTTAAATGGTATTATCTACAAGAAACACTATTGCAATTTATACATTTTGTGTAGTGTCCGCAACATTTATAGGCACCTTATCATGAAAAGCCTCTATGATTCTTACATTTTTTGATTTATCAATAAAATTTTCGCAGCTGTTGTGTATTGTACATCATAAGAAGAAAATATGGTTTTGTTTAAATGATTATGTGTGTATGCTAGTTAGTAAAATAAATGAATCAATCAAGAAATTTTCATAGACAAAAATCATGGACATAAAATGCTTTAAAAATTTTTACAAAGATATGTACAAGACTATGTTTGTCTTTTTTTCTATTTGATTTAATTGTTCTCCATCTGATTCTATAAAAAAAAACTGTTACATTATAATTGAATTCAGCTTTTTATCATCATATAACATGTGCAATTGTAGTGTCCGCAACAGGTCTCTGACACCTTTTTATAAAATCACATAACTTTAAAAAGAAATGCGAATACTTCATGATATTTTGGATTTTGGTATATCAAATGAAGAACTTTCAGGAAAGAGAGCTAATGTTTCGGTTAGAGATAACTTTAAATTGCGACTCGATGAAGTGCCTTATTTGTGTCAATGTGCACCTTTTCGCAGTCAATTTTTGTTATTGACGCCAAAAAGGCATTTTATGGAGTCGCATCTATAGAATTAAATGCCATTTACGTAAATAAGGAAATTCTCGATACGCACTTCGACCCCAGTGTGTTACTATATATAGTTATAGCCAGTCACAAGCCTGGTGAAATGCGGAGTGACCTTTTCACAGTTTAAGGAAATGAAGAGGTGAAAATTATGGTGGCATAGTTCTGCCCCCTACTTGTCAGATAATTAAGCAGACTTGTCAGTTATTTATGTCAACATGTCAGATATTTATGTTGTCTTGTCAGATAAATAAATGTTCATATTATGTGGTCTATCGACCATTAACGCCAATGTCTGCCATCCAAAAGTCAACATAAATATCTGACAAGACTACATAAATATCTGACAAGACTACATAATTATCTGACAAGTCGACATAAATATCTGACAAGTCGACATAAATATCTGAAAAGTCCACATAATAACCTGAGAATGTTGACATAATTATCTAGCAAGTAATTAAGTCGACTTGTAACATAATTATGTCGACTTGCTAGATAATCATATCGACTTGTCAGATAATTATGTAGTCTTGTTTATGTTGACTTTTGGATGGCAGACATTGGCATTAGCTGGTCAATAGACCACATAATAAAATAATTTTTTATCTGACAAGTGAACATAATTATCTGACAAGTCAACATAAATATTTGACATGTTGACATAAATATCTGACAAGTCTACTTAATTATCTGACAAGTAGGGGGCAGAACTATGCCACCATAGAAAATGTATAGAGTTTGTGTCAATTAATTGGTCTTTTTTCTATTTTATCTCACCATCACCACCACCCAGCAGTAGTAGAAGCAGTACTTATACCCCGTATGTGGCGTAGCAGCATCAATATAGTGAAATGAGTACACGAGCACTGTTAAAATATACTCTTGAGTTGTAAAATCATAATTATAATCAAGTCATAAGTATGGCACGCCAAAGCCACAAAAATGAGATAAAATAGCATTATCTCTGGTAATGCTATTTTATCTGAATTTTTGTGGTTTTGGCGCAGATAAAACATCATTACCTCCTGATAAATAAATATAGTAAAAATTTTAACATAGGTCTCTATGAATCACAGAGATAATACATTCTTATCTTGAGGTAATAGGGTACTATCTTACTTATCAGTTAACAGGTAATGAACTTACTTATCAGGCAACCATGGGTAATGAACTATCGTTTAATAGATGGCAAATTGAAATATATTATTTTAGAAACTAGAGGCTCTCAAGAGCCTGTATAGCTCACCTGATCCATGACTGGAATAAACTGCAGCCCAAAGTAACCCAATGTTAAAGTGTCTCATTTTCTAGAAGTTTCAAAGGAGAAAATCTTTGAACGTGTTTTCCCCATAGGGTCCAATGTTAAACAATGGTCTCGCTGGCCGCCATCTTGGATGAGGTGCAGACTTGTCAGACATAATTTTTTAAGCAGACCATTAATGGCCTATTGTGACCAAGTTTGATTCAAACTGACCAAGTAGTTTCAGAGAAGAATGTCTTTGAATGTGTTTTTCCCATAGGGCCCAATGTTAAACTATGTCTCCCGCTGGCGGCCATCTTGGAATACATGCAGACTTACCAGACACATTCTTCGATAGGTACCGACTATGGACAGTTGTCACCAAGTATGGTTCCAATTGGGCAAGTAGATTCAGCAGTTTCAACGGTAGTTTAATGCACCACTATCCATTACAACCAATTTCAGACCATCGTTCAAAAAAAATTTTGGCAGGGGTTCCCCTTATAATTCAGATAATGCATATTGCTGAAATCAAAACATTTCAAGTCCCCCTTTCCATAAAAAAAATTTGGCAGGGTTCCCCTTTTTAATCTAATTTAAATATATTTCTTGTACTGTGAAGAGAACTATGAAGCACAATACGACAACAAGCTTACATTGTAATTTATACAGTTGAACTTCAGTGTCTCAAACTTTGGTAGCTGGAACAACACTAATATCTTGAACTGTATTTAAAAGTCTGATCATGTTTTACTATATTTTTTGACAAAAAACATTCTTGCTAAGGACCACTTTCGACACCAGTTTTGAAGTCAAAACATCATTTTGTAAATGGCGGGCAATGACAATTTAAAACATAAGTTTTAAAGTCATAACATCAATATCTATTTGGAAACCAAATTTCATTGAAATTGGACAATGTTGAATTTTCCCGCCTTTTTGGTGGCCATTTTGAAAATGGCGTTCAACGAACAATTTTCAACATTAGTTTTTGAAGTCGCAACTTCAATATCTATTTGGAAACCAAATTTCATTGAAATCGGACAATGTTTAATTTTCCCGCCTTTTTTGGCGGCCATTTTCAAAATGGCATTCAACGAACAATATTTAACATCGGTTTTGAAGTTGTGACATCAATACCTATTTGGAAACCAGATTTCATTGAAATCGGACACCGTTGATTTTTCCCGCCTTTCTTGGCGGCCATTTTGAAAATGGCGGTCAACAAACAATTTTCAACACTGGTTTTGAAGTCGCAACATCAATATCTATTAGGAAACCAAATCTTATTGAAATTGAACAATGTTGAATTTTCCCGCCTTTTTTGGCGGCCATTTTGAAAATGGCTGTCAAAGATCAATTTCCAACACCACTTTTGAAGTCACCACAGCATGGCAAACATTTTATCAATTTACACTTAACCTTCATCTTCTATAGTTTTAGAAATAAAAGACGAAAAATATGAAAATTTTGAAAATTCTGTGAAAAAAGGGCAATAACTCCTACAAGGGTTTTTGGATTTTTTCCAAAATTTCAGGGTGAGTAGATCTTGATATGCTGAACATTTTTGCAATTTAAAGTTGACCTCTATCTGCTATAGTTTCTTTGATAAAAAATAAAAAATATTAAAATTTTGAACATTTTCCGGAAAAAGGGCAATAACTCCAAAACCGGTAATCAGATTTTCTTCAAAATTGCAGGGCGGGTAGATCTTGCCATGCTGATCACTTTTACCGCGTCAGATTTTTGATATCTATAACGGTTTTTGAGTTATTTGCCAAAAACAGCAATTTACCCCTATGTGCTATTTTTTAGTAACGGCAGCCATGTTGTTTGGTCCTCGGACTCATCGGATACAATTTTGAAAGAGGATACCCTGGTGATGATTCAGGCCAAGTTTGGTTAAAATTGGTTCAGCGGTTTCAGAGGAGGTTTTTTGAAAAAGTTCACGACGGACGGACGGACGGACGACGGACGACGGACGCCAAGTGATGGCAATAGCTCACATGACCCTTCGGGTCAGGTGATCTAAAAATGACTATCAACTCCGAACTTCTATTGATGTAGAATATTCTGATTGACAGAGAATGCAAAATATAACATTGTCTATCGGCATTATAACTTTGAAGTTTCTTTCAGTCCTTGAAAATATTGTGTGCATTTGTTTTATGTAATTTTAAATTCCGTATTCAGAAAAAATCCGTACAACAGTATTTAAAAGAAAAATAATTACTTTTTAAGTTTTTAGTTGATACAATTTATTATTTTTGTTAGTTTCAATTAACATTTACTAAGAACTCAATTCTGAGAGGGTGTCACACACATGTATATTTCATAGAATATACATTCATGTAACGATCACGGGTGTCGAGACAGGTAATTTAAAAGATGAAATACAATGTCTTGTGATATTTAATTTTTGATGGATAAACATAACTTTATTCCCATAAACAAATTTATAAAGACACAGTGAAAATAACAAAATATATACACACATAAATACAAAATTCGTTACAAATGGCAATGGATAAATCTAAACAAAAGCGAGCAAAAAAAAAAAGAAAAGAAACCTATTACATTTCCAAATTCTCTAGGATCAAAATAGAATAAATTGTTTGATCTTAAAAGATTGAATTTGATAAGTTATTGAAATTTACCTATCTACATGTGATTGGTTGCAACATAAATCAGAATGATAATACAGTTACATAAATCAGATAATACAGTTTCCCACAGATATTACGTCTGATTGGTTGATATTAGAAAAGAGATAATACATTTACTAGCACGCCAAAGCCACAAAAATGCAGATAAAACTGTATTAACAGGTAATGCTATGTTATCTTAAGATAAAACATCATTACCATATAGATTTCATAGAGACCTATGTATAAAATACTTAAAGGTACTTATCAGGAGATGATGAGGAAACCTGATAATACATGTCTGATAATGTGCGCCAAAACCACAAAAATTCAGATAAGAAAGCATTACCTGACATAATGCTATTTTATCTCATTTTTGTGGCTTTGACGTGCCATACATAAGCATCATTAATAAATAACGAGTTATCACCCCTACCTAACAATGAATGCAAACCTGATAGAAGACCCCCAATTGGGTTATATAACCAGATGCTAACACGTGAGCCTGTTCTCTCACGTGGCGGCTATTGATCAAATAAGATTTTTCGACAGAGTTAAATGATTAATCTGAGGTGACAGCCAAGTGTTAGTAAATTCATTCATCTGGTAGATTACTGTCATGTTAAAATACCTTGTTAGAATAACCAATTTACAACATTTTCCCATAGAGTTCTAAGTTAAACTATAATCCCTGGTACCGGGCATCTTTTATATCTGATTCGTACAAATATATAAAATTTGGTAGATGACCATTTAGCTACCATGCCTAGTTAATATCAACTTGATATGTGGAACGGTTTTCAAGAATAAACAATTTACAACATTTTCCCATAAGAAAAAGCTAAGATCTGCTTTGGCAGCCATCTTGGATTTATGATCGTTACTAAAATCATAAATATGTTCAATGACCATCATGTTACCATGTTACCATGCCTTATTAATATCAACTTGCTGTGGAAACCGTTTTCAAAAATAAACATAACTACTTTCCCTAGTGACAGCCATTTTGGATTTGTGAATGGTACAAATAATAAAATTCGGTTGATGACCATCATGTTACCAAACCTTGTTATTTATCAACTTCAACAGTTTTCAAGAATTTATCAATTCACAACATTTTCCCGTAGGGAGCAATGTAAAACTAAAATCTGCAGGGGCGTCCATCTTGGATTCATGATCGATACTAAACTAAAATCATACATTTTCTTGGTGACAATCATGTCACCATGTCTAGTTAAAATCAACTTGATGTAGGAAACGGTTTTCAAGAATTAACCATTTACAATATTTTCCCATAGGGTTGAACTATGTTCCACGGCAGCGGCCATCTTGGATGAGATGCGAAGATGTCAGACATATGTAGAACTTTTGCTATTGAAAATTTATCTCTATCTCATAGCGGGTTTGAAGTCAAAAGTCAAAATGTTTTTTTTTAATTTTTTTAATTTATTTTTTTTTATTTATATTTTTTTATCTATAACGCTTTTCCAATTATTTGGAAAAAACAGCAATTTACCCTTATGTGAGGGGCAAACAGGGGTGTCTTTCTTCTCTTTCTCCCGACCTCTTGCTCCCTTTTCTGGTCCTTTATCTCCATTTTCCCTCCCTTCTTTCTTGTCTCCAGCCCGCTTTCTCCCGGTCTACCTTTAATTTTCTTTTCTCTCTTCTCCTGCCCCTTTTCTCCGTTCTCCCGCCCCTCTTTTCTGTCCCCAGACTCATTTCTCTTTTCTCCCGGTCTCCCTTAACCTTGTCCGCCCCTCTTATGTTCTGTCTATAGTAACAGCGGCCATGTTGTTTGATCAACGGACTAATCGAACACAATTTTGAAACTGCATACCCTGGTGATGATTCAGGCCAAACTTGGTTACAATTTGCCCAGCAGTTTCAGAGCAAATTTAAACGACCGTGTCCCTCAGTCGCCAGACTACCATTCTACTGACTAGCTGTGGTTAGAAGTGGGAATTAGAATGCACAGAAAGTTTCGCATCAGTAAGTAAAGATAGAGACCGACTACACTGAATAAAGATGGACTGCATTCACGAAAGCCCGATGGAGCGGGAGAAAATGTTGATGTACGCCCAGATACATTCAAAACCTGGACTTCAAATGCAGTACAATCCTTGGTAATGATTATTATAACCCCGCTTGAAAAAGTGGTGGGTACATAGTGATGGGGGTGTCCGTCCGTCTGTCTGTCCATCCGTCCGTTCGTTTGTCTGTCCGTCACACATTTTT
>MJUU01066110.1:38045-48242 GCA_002080025.1 Modiolus philippinarum | reverse complement strand
ATACTGATGAGGGTGTCCGTCCGTCCGTTCGTTTGTCTGTCTGTCCGTCACACATTTTTGGTCACAGTTTTCTCAGCAATATATATTGGAATGATTTCATATTTGGTCTGAAGCTTGATTATGACATGTTGTAACATGTACGACGTTTTCAGGTTTGCCGTTTCACTACTTCATGTTTGCCGATATGTTTTAAG
This sequence comes from Modiolus philippinarum, assembly GCA_002080025.1. Lineage (NCBI taxonomy): Eukaryota > Metazoa > Mollusca > Bivalvia > Mytilida > Modiolidae > Modiolus > Modiolus philippinarum. The sequence continues at coordinate 48,048 of MJUU01066110.1, read as the reverse complement.
TTTTACCATAATCCACTTTTAATGAAAACTTTTCGTCACAGTTTGGCTTCTATTGGTTGGAATAATTTGAAACTTTGTCTCGAGCTTTATTACATTGGGTTGCAACTTGTAATTCATTTACAGGACTGTTGTGCTTTCACCTCCAGTTTGCCGATTCTCTGATTTTTAACTATAACTAACTATGTCGAATGAGTTGTAACGTGTAAGCCATTTTTAGGTCTGTATTACTTCTTCCTGTTTGCCGAGATGATGATGTTTAACTATAATCCACTATGGAGTAGAAAGTTTCTTCACACTTTACCTAGCTTATATGGCATGCACTTAAATTTGGTCTAGACAACTGTTAAAAGAAATTTATTACACTTAGCTTACACGATACAACTCATCATCATGAAGCCATATCATTCCCAGTTGTAGAAGCCAAGAAAACTTTGACGAAAAATTTCCATCCATAGAGAGGTATAATAAAAAGTAAAAGTATCAGCAAACACGAAGTAGAGGCACGGGAAACCTGAAAATTGCTTACATGTTACAACTCATCATCATAAAGCTTCAGACCAAATATGAAATCCTTCCCACATGTAGAAGCCCAGAAAACTTTGACGAAAAATTTTCATCTATATAGTGGTATAATGAAAAGTTTGAACTTTTTAATTTTTTGTAATTCAAAATTGTTTTTCTGACCACCTGTTTATTGTGCCCACGTCTCATGATTTTTATATATAAAATGCCAAGTTTTCTTACAATTGGCTCGATGAGTGCCCTGTGGTTGTTTAAATGTTGTGATCGTCCTCTACTAGTCTTTTTGTCGGGAAATTGATGACAGCGATTGTAAGAACACTTTGCCAGTTAAGTTTATGTTTGTTGACGATCAAAGGATAAAAAGACATGGATGTAGCGTTGCTCAGCAATTAGCAATGAATACCGCTCAAACCAGTGCTAAGGGCCGTCTTGAACTTGCTATGAGGTATGAGTAATGCTCATTGTTGAAGGCCTAATGGTGACTTCAAGATGAAGAACAACAATAAAAGCGTTGTTCCATTGCTGTTTTACCATGTATTTGTAGAGATTTTGTCTCATTTGCATTTACTCCATATCCCTTCATTGTTAATTTAAGTATCGGCAAACAGGAAGTAGTGGCACGGCAAACCTGAAAATTGCTTACACGGTACAACTCATCCTCATAAAGCTTCAGACAAAATATGAAATCATTCCCACATGTAGAAGCCAAGAAAACTTTGACGAAAAATTATCATCCATAGAGTGGTATCATAAAATGTTAAAGTATCGGCAAACAGGAGGTAGTGGCACGGAAAACCTGAAAATTGTTTACACGGTACAACTCATCATCATAAAGCTTCAGACCAAATATGAAATCATTCCCACGTGTAGAAGCCTAGAAAACTTTGACAAAAATTTTTCATCCATAGAGTGGTATAATAAAAAGTTAAAGTATGGGCAAACAGGAAGTAGTGGCAAGGCAAACCTGAAAATTGCTTACACAGTACAACTCATCATCATTAAGCTTCAGACCAAATATGAAGTCATTCCCACATATAGAGGCCAAGAAAAATTTGATGAAAAATTTTCATCCATAGAGTGGTATAATAAAATGTTTAAGTATCGGCAAACAGGAAGTAGTGGCAAGGCAAACCTGAAAATTGCTTACACGGTACAACTCATCATCATCAAGCTTCAGACCAAATATGAAATCATTCCCACGAGTAGAGGCCAAGAAAAATTTGATGAAAAATTTTCATCCATAGAGTGGTATAATAAAAAGTTAAAGTATCGGCAAACAGGAAGTAGTGGCACGGCAAACCTGAAAATTCTTTACACAGTACAACTCATCATCATTAAGTTTCAGACCAAATATAAAATCATTCCAACATGTAGAGGCCAAGAAAAATTTGATGAAAAATTTTCATCCATAGAGTGGTATAATAAAATGCTTAAGTATCGGCAAACAGGAAGTAGTGGCACGGCAAACCTGAAAATTGCCTACACGGTACAACTCAGCATCACAAAGCTTCAGACCAAATATGAAATCATTCCCACATGTAGAAGCTTAGAAAATTTGACGAAGAATTCTCATCAATAATGTGGTATAATAAAAAGTTAAAGTATCGGCAAACAAGAAGTAGTGGCACGGCAAACCTGAAAATAGCTTGCACGGTACAACTCATTATCATCAAGCTTCATACCAAATATGAAACCATTCCCACGTGTAGAGGCCAAGAAAAATTTGATGAAAAATTTTCATCCATAGAGTGGTATAATAAAATGCTTAAGTATCGGCAAACAGGAAGTAGTGGCACGGCAAACCTGAAAATTGCTTACAGGGTACAACTCATCATCATAAAGCTTCAGACGAAATATGAAATCATTCCCATCTGTAAAAGCCCAGAAAACTTCGACCAAAAAAATTGTTGACGGACAGACGGACGGACGGACAAAGTGAAAACTATAGGGCACCCGCATCTTGATCCTGGGCCCTAATTATATTCATATAAATCAATGAAAAAATTAACTAAAACTCAGCTTGAGTATTCTGACTTTTGTCAGAGTATACTTTTTTATTTTAACTAGTAGAAACCCTTCGATGAGGGTTACGAATGGCTCCCTTACTCAGAATGGAGCATTTTAGAAATCTTAGAGCTATATTTACTGGAATCATTTGCAAGATAAAAAAAAGGTTGAAAATCATGATTGAGAACTATTTTATATAATAGTATTTTAAATCGTGAAAATGTTTGACGTTCATGTGATACTTGTATTATACAATTATGGTCTTTTGTAGAGGTCTATTTAAACCGATATCGAGCGTCAGTCAATATAATCAATGTTTAGAGGTCTATTTAAACCGATATCGACCGATACAAAAGACCGTAATTGTTTTATTATATAATTAAAAAGAAAATATATCTTACAATAATCTGTTAAAATGAAATTCACCAATCTTCACAATAGTTGAAAATTCTTGATCAAAAACAAAATTCAAGAGATGTGTAAATTTGACGAAAGTTGACTAACCAAAGACTTATTTGTCTTTTTGGCATTTCGGTAATATTTGATTTCCAATGACACCTTCTGACATCGATGTTGTACATAATGTACCGATTCAGAAATTCCGTACTTGCGAAATGTCTTGACCAATCAGCGACGTCGTGAACAATCACAATCCCAGAATGCAGTACAATTTCTGAATTGGTCCATTGTGACTGAAAGTGTATATGTTTATTGTAGGTGGTCAAGGGTTATTTTTTGTGCGTCGTGATTTTTATTTTCAGGGTTTCAGTGATTGATTGCCCTTATTTCACTGTTTCGTGCATGCAAGCCAAATTCTTACTTTTCATCCATCGACTTTTATATTTTCTTTTTTTTTTAATTTGGGAAAACCTTTATCCTTGACGTTACATTATCTACATAGTATATATAATCCAAAATGCTAATAAAAAACAGATATGACACACAACCATACCATGAAAATGTCATCTACCTCTTGTACATGATTTTGTCTCAACAATTAACCATATTACAGTTTGTACATGTATAGCCATAGGAACATATTTTCATCATTTATTGTACAAAAAGGTCAAGATAAAATGTAATGACTGACCTGTCTCGGCCTACTGATCCAATATCAAGGATGTGAATAGGCCGCCCGGTCAAGGGAAGCAATTGTAAGTTGGAAAACTTTGACAAAAAACAAAACAAACAATTACTTTCTTAAAGATTGGGCTGGCCGATTTTTTACTGCTGCTCACTGCTTGTTGTAAAACAAAAAAGCGTCTCATTATTTTTAGTAGTATAGATATATTTAGCATTTCCATCTGCCAAGCATGTATGGTGATTTCAAGAAGTCAAGGATATTGTACCAACACTTAACAGGAGTGTTCAATCTAGGAAATGATAACACTTTTTGAACAGGGCTTTTGCCACAAATGTCACTATACCTGTTCAGTATCCACAGAAAATATATATGCTTAATTTTTGTTTCAACCAATTTAGCGGTTTTTTATACAATGGGTGTATGCATTTTCCCCGGGGTCTAGTATTAAAATAAGTTAATTACCAGCTTGCGGCCATCTTGGGTAATGAATAGGCACCAAAGTAACAAAAATTATAAGTTACATTCATGCTTTGTTTGATTTAAATCAATTCTATGATTCTCTAGAAAGAGGTGTTCTTTGAATGCATTTGAATGAAGTTCAAATTGGTCTTGAAGTTCAAGACTTTAGGGTGCATTATTAAACCCTCTGTCGTCTTGGTTGTGGTGCGAACTCGCCAGACTTGGGTCTTCCAATTATAATGGTTACCAAATTAGCCAAGTGTTCAGGGAGGCAAGAATTTTAGGTGCATTTTACCGCAATTGTAATATCAATTTGGGTCCCCGGTGGTCCCCTTCCTTGATCGGGTGCATATTTTTTTCCAGAATACACTACTCAACTTATCACAATGTCTGGTTCCCATTTGCCAAGTAGTGTCAGAAGAGAAGATCTTTGAAAATGAAATATTTCTTTCAAAAGGGTTTCATATTTAGCAGTCTTATATTTAATGCAGATATGCCAATCAATAATAAAAATGACTATTGCTACCAATTTTGATTCGAATTGAATTTGTGGTCAAGATCTATGAATCAATTGAATGTATTTCGATGTCAAATGGGTAATATGTTCCCCATGGCCATATTGGATGGGATACAGACTTGTTTCGCACATTTTTAAAACAAATAGACTACCTAGAAATGTCACCAACGGACTTAACGGACACCCTACAAAAGAACTTTTGTGAATAATGTGCCAAACAGTTTAAGAGAATATCTTAGAGAAATTTTATTTTATTATACAATGTCCCCCACTGGTGGCCATCATTGGTATCCAAAAACTTGTCCAATATATTTTAAAAGGACAGATACAGATACTTTATTGCAAATAAATAAAATAAATGACAATATTTTTAACCACCCATGAAACATTATGACAAAGTTTGGTTTGAATGTGCCAAGTAGTTTTCACATGCCTGTGCTCTCTACAGGGTCAATTGTTTACCCCGCTGGTGACCGTCTTGGATGGGCTTAATGGTTGTCGGATATATTTTCAAAAAAGAGACGATTTAAGACGATTTAAATGCGAATGTTCAAAACCAATTTGTTTTAAATTATTTTTTATAGTATATTTGAATACGTTTTCAATATTTTCTATATGAAGCACCAAATTGAAAGGTTTCACTCCCCACATTCTCTCTGCTTTGACGAAGTCTAGTATGGTTTCAGAGAAGAATGTCAAGTTTACGAAAGTGGTTGTAAGACACAGACACTCGTTTCAAAAAAGTGTCAGGTCACATCTGAACTAACCCCTGTTTGGCAAAGCTCACCCTGGTTCAAGCTAAATGGGTATCTGGTGAGCTAAAATTTTAATACCAGCGTGCATTGTTTACTGTTTCTGCATCTAGCACTTATGTCAGCTCCAGTTCGTGAGGAGAAGTAAATCGTTGCACTTGATTAAAATCGTGTACCCTCCTAGATGATATTTTACGAAAGGATATGGAGTAAATGAACATGAGACCATAACACATATGTTAAGTCCAACTGCAATAATTTTAATGAGCTGTATGGCCATTTCGGAAATTTATTCCTCATCAGCAGCACTAGAACCTAAACAAAGGAAATCCATAATTTCAAAAAATGTAAAAATGCATAAAACCAAACGAAATCCGAATAATATCACATACAGCTAAGGACAAAACTACGATGGTGGGAGTTAATCCTTCGGTTTTAGAATTTACATAAATTTAGATAATAGTAATTGAACAAAGTGTACACATGAGATATTATCACCATATCTAAGAAACATAAAGAGCATACATCTCTACCACGGGGAATTGTTTTACCAACTCCACACTGCAATAAAAGACAAACTCCTGTATCTAGAGTTATCTACCCTTAATACCACAAGGGACGCGATCATGATAAAATAAGGAGGTGTGGTACCGAGAATGTATCGTTGAACTTAACATCAAACTCTAGTGCTTGATGCGTTTGCTTTTTGAACTGAGAAACTACAATCCCTGTCATTTGAAGGCAACACTGATTTACTGATAAAATCACAAAAGTGCTCTTCAAGTTATTATCATTTTATCAGAATGTATTCAAAACTACGTTTGTAACAGGGTCATTTTATCAGCTTCAAACCCTCGAGTTTGCAGGTGTAAATCGGTAAAAAAATTCCACCTTTGCTTGTCATGTGGAGATCTTAGTTTTTAGTTTCCAGAATTTTCATGAAAATCAGAAAAAAAAAAAATAACAAACTTGAAAACATATCCCTTTTATCACGAAGTCTTTCGAAAATGCAACTGAAATGGCAGATGAGGCGTTTTAAAGCTACTTCCTATACAGTTTTGTAATGCAAAATACAGAAAAACGCAATATACACGATTTTTGCATATAGACATATAGAAAAACAGAACTTTTGTTTTTTGATACGAAAAATTAATCACCAATAATGGACGAACCCACTTGTGGGCGATTTTATTATTTTGAGACAATATTTGAAGTATCAGAAACAACAAGAACTGTCGCCAAATGGCAGCCAGTTATACCCCCGCTCAAAGAACACTGAATCAATATGGAAAATGCAAATTTAAGTGTGAGGGGACACAATACATGTGTGGACACAGTACAAGTGTGGACACAAAACAGGAATGGACATAATGATAAATCCCCAAGAAATAAAGGGGAAAAATCAATGTTATCATCAAACAGCTGGAAGTTGACAAGTTAACATGAGTTAAGGGCTTGATAAGTATTTGTTATCTGGATTTTGACATCTGTATATCGTAAAATATCATCCCGTGATCTAGAATATGAAGCACAAGGGCGAGTGAGCGCAGCGAACGATCCCCAAGCTTCATATTCTGGCGAGCGGGATGATATTTTACAATATTCCAGCTTGCAAAATTCAGATAACTTGCTTATCGTCTTTTATTTCTACTTTCTATACAGTAGTTTATAAGGTTTTGTGTCAAATTCTCCCAAGGTTGCGCGGGGTATGGGGTTCATTCCCTTTTTTACAAAATGAGAAATGTTTTGTAGTTGTTTTATGAATGCACATTATTTTTTGTCGGCTTACTTTATTAAATTTAGAAATTTTTTGATCGAACCATGTTAGCAAATCGAAATAAAGTCATTTTTTTTTCATTGCAGAGCCTCGCCGTTGTTTATTGTTTATATTTATCTTCCAGTTCCTAGGCACTTTATGACGTCACAATGTAAATAAAATGGTGGCTCTGCTGAAGTTATCAGCGACCTAATTTCCGTAGTTTTTCGAACGTCTCGTTTGTATTTTTGTGTATTGCTGACGGTAATTTGTTTACAAAATTGAAAACGAAAATGTAATAGATTCTTTATCTTATTAAGATTTATTTCTTGCGAAACGGATAAAAAGGTTATTGCTTGTCAAACTTGGAAGAACTCCCTTGATAACTCCAGGTCAACCTCTTGATAAGTTCGGGTCAATCGGATGTGGCTTTTGCGGAAGTGCTCTGCAGGCTGAGATAGGCACAGGGAAAGACGATAAGGGAAGATACGGTACAACTCATAATACTAAAGCATCAGATCAAAAATCATTTCTACATAAGAGATGATAAATCCTTGACGAAAAATTTCAATATACAGATATAATGCTAAAATCAAAGTTATCGTCAAACAGGACTTAAATAAGTGACGGACTCGAAAAGGAGAAACATGGTACAACTCATCATACTTAAGCTTCAGACCAAATATCAAATCATTGGTACATACAAAAGCTATGAAATCCTTGACGAGAGATGTTCCGCACGGACGGGCGGACAGACGTACAAGGGCAAAACAGTATATCTCCCTCTCCTTCGGAGCGGGGGTATAAAAACTTCTACTATTCTTTTTATCGACAATTAATTAAATCATTATATAGATCAAAGTTTGAAAAATTAAAATCAATTTTCAACAGGAATAGAATTCCTGGGTCCCCCGCCGCTCAAGCAATATACTAGTATAAAGTACATGAAATTCCAATATTTTCAAACATTCAGGGCTGTTCCAGAATTAAATATGTATTGATACAAAAAGTATAGGCCAAGGCTGATGAGGGGTATTTCCGCCACCAGAGAAATTCTATGAAATTTTATCTTCTCTTTTTATTGTTTTCACTTTCATTATCCATAGTTCTGCATTTTCTACATTCTATATTATAGATTCTCTAATATCAATTTATCATATTTTATATTCTTTCTTTCAATGTTCCTATTTCATCCGTACTTCTGCAGTTTTTATATTTTATATTATTGTTTCTAAAACCTCAAGTTGTTATATTTTATATTCTTTCTTTAAATGTTCCCATTTCTATGCTTTGTTCATTAATTTCTTAATTCTTCTTTCACGACATTATATCTACCGTGTTAATTTCGAAAAATTTCATGTTTTATAATTTGAAAGAGAAGTGTTCAAAGTAAGTATTCATTGTGCAACATTCTTTCGTTTATATTTAACTTTTGTCTTTGTATTTTCATGCAATTTTTGTTTCTATGCGCTTGAAATAAACATGGCGGAAAAAACGCGAATGATTGAATTATGACAACAGATGGCGCGAGTGTTTCTGTGACAGCTTTTCATCCACCAGCAGATTCGTCCACGAACGGGACTTTATAGGGACATCATATATATTATTATGTCTTCAGTGACAATTTTTAATATGATGCATCAAAATGACATTTTTAAGACGGTGAAATAAAAAAAGCTTTTCCATTTAATTGAGAGTGAAGCGGGGGGAATTTATAGGGGATTGTTCATGATTGGAAGCGATAATAGACTTTACTGAAAATCACTGCTTAGCCCAAATACGGGTGTGGCGCAGGAACACTGAAAAAAAAACATCTTGGATAGGGAAACAAAGTCTCTAAGAGTCTTTGTTAAATCCCCCCCCCCCCCCTCGTGAAACGGGAAAGTTGAGAAAAAATTGTGGAATTTCGGGAAAGGCCCCCATAATCCTATTTGTGACCTTCAAATAATGTACAGCTTCAAAAGGTTCAAGCCTAATGGAAAAAAAATTAGTAATACATGGGAAAGGCGAGACCCACATGATTTTCGGGACCCCTGAATTTCTCATTTGTAACTTCGGAAAATCACCCCCATTTTAAGGCCACATATTGGAATGAAAATACCCATTTGGCTACCTGAATACACGGAATAACCACGGAAAATCACGATTTTCAGTCCAAAAGAAAACGGGATTGGAAAAAAATGGTTTCTTGGATAGATAAAAAAAAAGTTAATCATACTTGATCATATGTACGTGAATCAGAAATGAGCAAGCAATATGGGCAGTTCATTTACACATCGTGTTCTTTTAAATTTTACATTTTGAAAGTTCAGTATACATGCATTAAATTTTCGAACACATTCATGCCAATAAACCTCTCGCGAAAATGGGCAATCTACGATTTCAAGCATGGCGTCAGGCTAGTTAGAAGTTTACAATGGCAAGGGTCATATTACAGCCTTCAGTGGTCAATTAGTAGATCTTGGATAAATTTTATCAAACTTTTTTATCCCCGCACTTTCGAAGAAAGTTCGGGGATAATGTTATACCCTCCGTCTGTCCGTCCGTCCGTCCGTCCGTCTGTCCGTCCGTCCGTCCGTCACACTTTTCTTGTGACTCAAACTCCTCCTACATTTTTGGATTTAGGGATTTAATTTTGTTGTAGAATTGTTGCATATAGTCTGCAGATGCGCAATAAGCTTTCGGATTTTCGATATTGGTCTTGGTGCAAACAAGAGGCCCCATGATGTCAATTTTTACACATGTGGCATGTGACACAAACTCCTCCTACATTTATGGATTTAGGGATTTAATTTTGTTATAGAATTGTTGCATATAGTCTGTAGATGCGCAATAAGCTTTCGGATTTTTGATATTGGTCTTGGTGCAAACAAGAGGCCCCATGATGTCAATTTTAACAAAGACCC
>MJUU01066110.1:19087-37491 GCA_002080025.1 Modiolus philippinarum | reverse complement strand
CTTATTTTTTGGAATTCTACCTAGCAACCCTACTTAAATTGTGTATTTAGTTTAGGAAAAACATTTTCATCAACTGGATTTCAAAAATATTGATTCCAATCTTGGTAAATTTCCTGAAAGTCTCAAAGACCACTTATTTTTGGAATTCTACTTAGCAACCATATATCCTACAATTCTTTTAGTAACAATAATGACTATCAATAGGTAGTGTTTTCTGTGTCAAACAGGGAGTGCGGGGATAGCTGTCGTTTCCGACAACATCTAGTTTATATTTGTTGTCCTGTTAATTTATTTGTAATATAATGAGATGGAAAATGTTCCATAATTCGCGTCTTTGATCACAAAATTCCACCAATTTATTGGCATAAACATTTCTCCGAGAGCCCGGATCTGAAGAACGGAGCCCAGCGAGTGGAGTCCTGAGCCCCAGGTGCTGGAGCCAGGAGCCCTATTGTTGGAGCCCGGAGTCCAAGGTTGTGTTGGAAACCGGGTCCAAATTTTAAAAAATGCAAATCCGGGACCCAGAACCCGCGTTATTTCCCAATCAATGTAATTAGTTATAAGAACTTTCTGATTTTTATAAATATTTTAACAGAATAATTAAAATTATTTTCTTGAAGGGAATTACCTTTTGCACTGAAATCTCTTCTGTAAATGGCTTAAAAACCTTTCGGGAAAACTACGCTATTTCTTTTTTGTCAAGAGCAAATTACTCTCAAAACTCGCCATATTCACACAGGAGAATTATAAGTGTGTCTCGATGCGGTTAAAGCTAGATGCGGGGTCGGCATTGAAGTAAACGGAAAGCGGGTCGGCTTTTTAGTGAGCAGGAAAGGGATCATCGAAAATAAAAAAATGCACGGGGAAACGGGAAATAATGTCGGAATCGCTTAAAGTTTACGTCGTGAACCGGGAAAAGGTTGCTTTTAAAGAGTGTAAAATATTTCTAGTCCCATTAATACACCTTGTGAAAATAAAATTTCCGTGTATTGACATAATTAAACGAAAATTTCAGGCTACCGATGGTAATAGTTTCTACTAAAAGAGGGGTTGGCGAGACCAGCATGATTATCGAGACGTCGGGATTTTCAATTTTTCAACTTGAGGAAGTCACCGATTTGTTCAGTACTATGAAATGTTGTTTGGACACTCTAATGACTAGATTCACACCACAAAAAGAACTCTATTTAGGGGTTAAGTCGGTGCAAATTAACATGCAACCACTGGGAAACTTCATACAGCCATGCCGAGCTTTTCCAAGCAAAAGGTTCGCTTTTCTAAATAATCAGCGATTTCAACTGTTAAATGAAACTGCATGGTCAAGCTGGTATAAATTTGTCATAAATTTTTAAGATGTCGTTTCTGTGGCAATTGTCTTTCATGCCAGCAGCTAAGAAATCTACAGCTAAGCCAGTCGAAAAGGACGCTAACTCTCCTCAAAAGAAAAACTACCGCACAAAAGAAAGTCAAGAAACCAAAGAATAAATGAGGTCAAGAGCTTATCTCTTAAATATGCAGACAAAAGTCCTTCTAAGGGCTACTAAACTTCTCAAAAAGAATATTTATAGTTGTTACATCAGCAATTTCCAAAGCCAAAAATAGCTTTTCCCTTTGTATAGTGTATTTTCTCTTTCTTACTTATTCCTTTTTCCCCTTTTTTGTACTAATTTTATTTACTTATTTATCTATCTCTTCATTAATATTTTTTTCAATTGGTTCTTCTCGATATTGATATTTCATTCTTTGTTGGCTCCGGGCTCCAACACAAGGGCTCCGGGCTCGTACACTAGGGCTCCGAGCTCCAGCACTAGGGATCTAGGCTCCAACACTAGGGTTCCGGGCTCCAAACAAAAGGGCACCGGGCTCCAACACTATGTATCTGAGCTCCAACACTATGTCTCTGAGATCCAAACTATTGCTCCGGGCTCCAATACTATGGCTCCAGATCCCACTCACTGGGCTCCGGACTTCAGCTTTGGGCTCTCAGAGAGCTGGGGTTATCCGATTTTCCGAGGTTAAAAATGGGAAATTTGGAAGTCCCGAAAATCATGTGGGTCTCGTCTCCCCCTGTATTATAAGAAATACATTACTGGGTAGTATGAAAATTTCGTTCAACATTGTACGAAATGGGAGTTTTTTCCATCTGGCTTATAAAACTTTTGGTGCTGCATATAGGAGATCAAAAGGGGGTCCTTTCCCAAAATCTCCACTTTTCTGTTTTACGAGAGAGTGGGGGTTTTTACAAAAACCCTGTTTCCCGATTCAAGGTGATTTTTTTTCAGTGTTTCCCGCGTCACGTAAGCAGTATTTAGCAGTTTAGTAAAGTCTATTATCGCTTCCAATCATGCACGACCCCCTTCAAGTTTTCAACGATTCACTCTCACTTAAATGGAAAGGTTTTTTTTTTAATTTCACCGTCTTAAAAGTGTCATTTTGTTGCATCATATTAAAAATTGTCTTTGAAATACACAATAATATATATGAAGTCCCTATTTTAGTCCCGTTCGTGGACGAATCTGCTGGTGGATGAAAAGCTGTCACAGAAACACTCGCGCCATCTGTTGTCATAATTCAATCATACGCGTTTTTTCCGCCACGTTTATTTTAAGCACATAAAAACAAAAATTGCATGAAAATACAAAGACAAAAGTTAAATATAAACGAAAGAATGTTGCACAATGAATACTTACTTTGAACACTTCTCCTTCTCTTTATAAAACATGAAATTTTTCGAAATTAACACGGTAGATGTAATGTCGTGAAAGAAGAATTTAGAACTTAATTAACAAAGCATGGAAATGGGGGCATTAAAGAAAGGACATAAAATATAACAAATTGAGTTTTTGGAAACAATAATATAAAATATAAAAACTGCAGAAGTACGGATGAAATAGGAATATTGAAAGAAAGAATGTAAAATATGATAAATTGATATTAAAGAATCTTCAATATAGAATATAGAAAATGCAGAACTATGGATAAGAAAAGTGAAAACAAAAATTCGTAAAGGTTCCTCGGAACCATGTGTCTCGCCTGCTCAGTAAGGTATCATTATAATCAGGACTATACTAACGTTTATATACTTTCTGTATTCCAAAAAATAACTGGTCTGTAAGAGTTTCAGGAATTTACCAAAATTGGAATCAAATATTTTTGCAATTAAGGAATTGAAAATGACTGTTTTCACCAAAATGTATTTAAATTGGCATGGTTGCTAGGCAAAATTTCAAAAAATAAAAGACCTTGAAGAGTTTCAGGAAATTTTACCAAAATTGGAATCAAATATTTTTGCAATTCCATTATTGATAATTACTGTTTTCATCAATATATTTTTATAAAAGTATGGTTGCTAGGTAGAATTCCAAAAATTAATAGGTCTAAGAGAGTTCCAGGAAATTTACCAAAAATCGGAATAAAAATTGTTGCAATTTTATTCATTAAAATGTTTGTTTATTTCAAATTCACTCAAAAACCATGGTTGCTAAGAAGAATTTCAAAAACTTGCATGTCTTGGACAGTTTCAGGAAATTTACCAATGTTGGAATAAAATATTTTTGCAATTCCATTATTGACAATTACTGTTTTGATCAATATATTTTAAAAAGGTGTGGTTGCTAGGTAGAATTCCAAAAAGTAATTGGTCTTAGAGAGTTCCAGGAAATTTACCAAAAATCGGAATAAAAAATTTTTGCAATTTTATTCATTAAAATGTTTATTTCAAATTCACCCAAAAACCATGGTTGCTACGAAGAATTTCAAAAAATTGCATGTCTTGAAGAGTTTCAGGAAATTTACCAAAATTGGAATCAAATATTTTTGCAATTCCATTATTGACAATTACTTTTTTCATCAATATATTTCTAAAAAAGTATGGTTGCTAGGTAGAATTCCAAAAATTAATTGGTCTAAGCGAGTTCCAGGAAATTTACCAAAAAGTGGAATAAAAAATGTTTGCAATTTTATTCATTAAAATGTTTGTTTATTTCAAATTCACTCAAAAACCATGGTTGCTGAGAAGAATTTCAAAAAATTGCATGTCTTGGACAGTTCTTGGAAATTTACCAATGTTGGAACCCTGTTTTTTATTTCTTTTGCGTTCAAAATTATGCTTGGCATCAAAGAATTGCCTTATTTTCAAAATTATACGCAAAAATTTCAAAAATTATCAGTCTTTGATATTTTCAGGAAATTTACCGAAGTTGGAACCACAATGAAAATTCCAACAGCTTGTTCCATATCTGCAAACTGCATGCAGCAACGTCCAATTTTAATGAAATTCTGTTAAGATACAAACACTTAATTCACTTTTATTTGTGGATTAACATTGAAATATTTAGCAAAAAACTAAGACCAAATACGCAAAAAATATGGAACCCCCCCCCCCAAAAAAAATCCAATTTTTTCAGCTGGAGATCATTTTCTGACCATCATCTAAGTTTTGACCACTTTTCAGTAAATTCCAATAAGATTTAATAACTTTATTCAACTTCTAAAAAACTTCAATCTGTGGGTTAACATTCAATTTTTTTGCAAAAAAAAAAACTAAGTCCAAATACGGAAAAAATACGGAAAATGAAAAAAATAAATTTCAAAATTTTCATCTGGAGGTAATTTTCAGAACATTTTCTAGCTTCTGACCAGTTTTTATGATATTCCAATAAGATTTAATAACTTTATTCACCATCTAAAAAACTTTAATTTGTGGGTTAACATTTAAAAAAACTAAGTCCAAATACGGAAAAAATACGGAAAAATAAAAAAAAAATTCCATTTTTTTTTTAGCTAGAGGTAATTTTCTGACCATTATCTAGCTTCTGTCCAATTTTGACACAATTCTATGAAGATTAAATGACTCTATTCAACCTATGAAAAACTTGTGCAATTGTTGACGCCGACGACGACGACGGAATTTGGATCGCTATGTCTCGCTTCCGCGACATTAAAAACAATGAAGACAATAAAAAGAGAAGACAAAATTTACAGCATAGAATTTCTCTGGTGGCGGAAATACCCCTCCATAGAACTTGACCAAGGTGTTAGTGGTACATGTATTAACATTTGGTATAAATTTCATGAAAATCTGTCAAAACTTGTAGCCATGAGAGCGCTTACAAGGTCAATTTTTGGATAAAACGGTGTCGTTATTTTAGTCAAAGTCCCATAACTCGGTCAAAAAGTATCGACTTGGACTAATTTTCGAAATTGACCAAGGTATTAGTGGTATAAACATTTGGTATAAATTTCATGAAAATCCATAAAAATTTGTAGGCATGAGAGTGCTTACAGGGTCAATTTTTGGTTAAAACGGTGTCGTTATCTTTGTCAAAGTCCCATAACTCCGTCAAAAAGTATTGACAGAGGCTGATTTTAAAACTCAACCAAGGTATTAGTGGTATAACATTTGGTATAAATTTCATGAGAATCCGTCAAAATTTGTAGGCATGAGAGTGCTTACAGGGTCAATTTTTGGCTAAAACGGTGTCGTTATCTTTGTCAAAGTCCCATAACTCCGTCAAAAAGTATCGACCGAAGCTGGTTTTCGAACTTGACCAAGGTATTAGTAGTATAAACAATTGGTATAAATTTCATGAGAATCTGTCAAAATTTGTAGGCATGAGAGCGTTTACAAGGTCAATTTTTGGATAAAACGGAGTCATTATTTCAGTCAAAGTCCCATAACTCCATCAAAAATTATCAACCGAGGCTGATTTTCGAACTTGACCAAAGTATTAGTGATATAAACATTTGGTTTATATTTCAAGAGAATCTTTCAAAATATGTAGGCATGAGAGCGCTTACAAGGTAAATTTTTGGCTAAAACGGTGTCGTTATTTTTTGTCAAAGTCCCATAACTCCGTCAAAAATTTTCGACAGAGGCTGATTTTAAAAGTTGACCAAGGTATTTGTGATATAAACATTTGGTATAAATTTCATGAAAATCCGTGAAAAATTTGTAGGCATGAGAGCACTTACAAGGTCAATTTTTGGATAAAACGTAGTCATTATTTCGGTCAAAGTCCCATAACTCCGTCAACAAGTATTGAACAAGGCTGATTTTCAAACTTGACCAAGGTATTAGTGATATAAAGATTTGGTATAAATTTCATGAAAATCCGTTAAAATTTGTAGGTATGAAAGCGCTTACAAGAAAGTGTGACGGACGGACACACGGACGCACGGACGCCCGGCATTTCTATGTCCCCGCTCCGCGTTGCGGCGGGGGACAAAAAATTGGGAATTTGACTGTTAATTATTCAGAGAATTCGTACACATAATAACCGAAAAATCAACAACAAAATACGCATATCTATGAATTCATAAGACAAAATCATATTAAACTAGATTGCAGCCAGGAACGTCAGTTATCCCCGTACTTTAACCCTTACCGTCCAAGTCCAAGGTTTTTGAAATTCAGCAATTGGGAAAGATTTATTTTATTTGAATATATTTAAGTTATATGGTTGCCAGGTCGAATTCCAAAAAATACCCTATCTTTGAAATTTACCAAAATTTTCAAATCCAATATTATTGAAACTTCTAAGATCAATAATAGTACAAATTGTAGAAAAACATGGTTTGTGGCCGGCATCGATACATAAAAAAATTTATGAAAAATAACAGACATTCAATTATATGTCTCTGAAAATAATAAAAACAAATTAAACTCGGAAAAATGGAAAATAATAATGAAAAAAATAATCCGTGTTGACCAGCAGCAGAATAAGCTGCATTTTTGAAAAGATTTTATTTTTCACCTTTTATTTCAAGGTAAAATTTGAAAAAAAAACTTAAAGGTATTGATTCAAGTGTAATGTCGATTATGTGTCTTTTTCACTTTAAACAGGTTAGGAAAAATTAAGTTCGGGTATTATACACGATTTCAGGTGTAATACTAAAAAACGGGTATAATTAAGTCAAGGGCATATTATATTAAATATAAAAAAAAAACTGACTGACAGTCAGTTGTTTTGTTCTACAATTTCATGTTATGACCAATCAATAGAAATATTGACATTTTAAACATTTTAAGTGATGAATTACACAATATACCCACCTTCATGCACAAAGTCTTTTCTGTTCATGGTCGTTGAAGGTTTAAAAAAGAATTTAAATACATAGTTCCGTCGTGCTATGTTAGCTTTTATTATATTTGTATAATAATTTTTATTTGAGATTTATTGATTGGTTGGAACCCCTCCCGTTTTGAAATGCATGAATGATAAAGAGTGGAACACGCCTTGTCAGTAGATGAGTTTAGTAGTTTTATGTCACAATTTTCGGTGGCCAAGAGTGGAGTTCCAATTCAAAGATTGTATAGAAGGATGATCTATTAAAAGTTCGTGATTGTCTTGTAAATACTGAATTTTTGAGAAACACTTGAAGGCAGAAATGAATAGCTCAATGACTGGATTCATGAACTATTGAAGACGGCTAAGTCCGAATCGAGTGTCGAAATAACAGATGCGACTCCCGATAAAGAAATTATTATTGCCAAATTATTGATAATGTTTATAACTGTAATAATGACTTTCAACAGTCTCATATATTGTTTCGACCATGACAATGATTTAACCGATTCACACTTGACCGATATTGATATCTCCTAAAAGCCATCATCTTACATACCAAGTCTTAACGCCGTCCTGTTGTTTTTTACCAAAAATTATCTTCAAATTACTGAGATAATTATGCATGCAAGCTACCATTATTTCATGCTAATATCAACAATTTAAGTGGACTTGAAAAAAAAATCTTGTGAATATTGTGGTAGTTGGACGTTTTCTGGGACATAATTGCGGACTGTTCGAATGATTTGTCGTCTGCTATGTTGTTTACCATTTATTCATTCCACTTGCAATAAATGGTAGCTTTGTATGCATAAATGAAACGGTTTTCTGCAAACAGATGAAGAACCAACAAGGCGTTAAGGCCGGGGATTTAAGGTTAAAGGTCTCATTTTCAGTTCCATGTTAAACCTATGGAAAGTTTATTTAAAATCCCAAGCCTTTACCTGTTTACGGCTTGTTGGTTCTCCACCAAAGTTCATTTCAGATAAATGTTTCGTTTATGCATACAAAGCTACCATTTGTTGCAAGTATCAGCAACAAATAAAGGAGAAATTTATGATAAACAATATAAAAAAATGGCAAACCATTCGAACAGACCGCATTTTGTCCCAGACCACAATATTTTCAAGATTTTTTTTCTCTGCAAAATCATTAAGCATAAAATAATGGTACTCTTGCATGGGTAATTATCTTAATAATTTGCAGATAAATTTTTGGAATAAACCAACAAGCCGTTAAGGCTGGGGATTTTACACAAAATTCCCACAGGTTTTTCAGTTATGGGACTTTTTGAGCAAAATCCATAGCCTTAACTTTTTATTGGTTTATACCAATAATTTATCTGTAAATCATCGAGATAATTACCCATGCAAAGCTACAATTATTTTATGCTAATATTAACAACTTCAATGATTTTGCAGAAAAAAAATCTTGTAAATATTGTGGTAGTTGACGTTTCCTGGGACAGAATTGCGGTCTGTTCGAATTATCTGCCGTTTTGTGTAAAGGTTATTGTAAATTTCTCATTCATTTGTTGATGCTGCTTGCAAAGAATGGTAGCTTTGTATGCATAAATGATTCAATTATCTACAAACAAATTTAGGTGAAGAACATAAAATTCCCATTGTTTTAACATTTAACTGAAAAGTGGACCGTTAACCACCTTCACTTAATTACTGTCGTTTGAAAACCCATTTTTTATATTCTTCAAACACTAAAATAAATGACTTACAATGAATTACATGTAAAAATTAACACTGGTTTAAGACAGATTCCATGTTCCCACTTTTTCACCAATGCACCGGATATACATAAATATCTGCGCGAACCATATCCATATCAATGACCAAATAAGGAAATAACTACAGAGAGAAATATAGTTTCCATAACGAGAACTAGTTGATTATGAAATTTCTCACATCGAGTTAAATAAAGTTTGCAAATGTTTGAAAGCGAGGCTTGCCGAGCTTTTAAACATTTGAAAATTTATTTAACGAGATGTGAGAAATTTCATAATTAACGTGTTTAAGTTGTGGAAACTGTTTCTCTAACAGTCCGAAAAGTCATTGTGTGAAATTATCTCCCTTCTAAACATGCTAATGAGAAGGGCGTCTACTTCATCAGCCATCTTATAGAAACACGCCGTCTGTTCATGGTGCATAGTAACGGCTATATATTAAGCTTGTTCGGGTATATAAATCACAAAGGAACGATGCATTTAGTAAAACAAAAATATTTACAAAATAAAAGATATCAATTGGTCTGCTATTGCACGTTCAATTGTTTATATTTGATGTCAAATGTCTTCACTGACTTCACTGCGACCACACTAAAATGAACCTGGCGACAATAAAATATTATTAAAAGGCAAAAAATTACCGGGGGCGGACACAATTTCTGTATTAAAAGATAGCCAAAGGATTAATCTTGAAAGGGAAAAATGAAATAATTGATTTCAAAGATGTATATTTCAAAGATCCAAAATGATATCCCGTAACTAAGATGAAATTGAGGGTGGTATCTTCCATTGTGTTCATGACTTGGCGGTAAATGTTATTTATAAACACTACCGAGGTACTCACAGGGATCAATGTACCGCATTATATTAAAATTATACGAAATTAATGGGAATGTTTCGAGATTTCTGTATCTAAATATTTATTTGGAACGATAGTCGAATGTTTACTGTTCCATTTAAAACAATAAAACAAACTATAGACAAAAAATCAAATTACGATTACCTGAATGGGCCTCTGACTCTAAGTTGTAATCATGACGTATATAGGTAAATTCGATTTCATTTCTAAAAATAGAGCCAGTATTGTAGCAGACTCCACGAACTTTGGGGTTTTATTCTGGGAATTTGCGTGGAAGGGCGGAAATGAAATTTTGCACACGTATTGATCAATTCTTTATGAATCAGTATGCCAATTTTGGAGAAAATCTGGAGATGTATATTTGTGTCATCCAGAATGATAGACACCAACTTCAGTCCACTTAAACCGCAATTTACGCACTAATTACAAACTTTACAACCCAACGGCAAACATTTACATTATTTCTATACCTTAATGAAATACACGATTTAAAAAATCATTAAATTTTCTAAGTAGAAACAACTTTTTGGAATTTGTAACTACGGAAAACAAATCTAAGTAGACCTTTTTTGTTTCGTTTAATGAAGAGTTCCATTTCTTTTGTTTAAAACTAATCACTTATCGGCCTGTAATGACTGGATGAAAAACACCGAGGATTGTATTCCGAATAAATTTGGCGGGAAATGTCACGAAACTTGTTCTTCTCTCTAGAGAGGAGAACAAATGTTTCCACACCGTTCAGGAAATGTGAAAACTAGATAGAAATTAGAGAAAACCTTATATCTATCAACAATACGGGACTTTCGAGATAGGATCTCGTGGGCGGAAACAATCGCCTCGGATACCATTATACCACATATCAAACAAACACTTTATAAGATTGAAGTGCATTTATAATTTTTCCTATATGACAATTTTTTAACTAAATTTCAATTGACGAAAAAAATTAACATGGATCGATACAAATCGATTCGATATAAATCAACCTTAGCTCTTAGCTCAACAGTGTTCATCAATTAGTGATTCCCTCTCAATGTATTGATGTATTGATTTTTTACGTATAAGAATATGTAGCCCCCCCTTATTGCTTGGTGCAGATCTGGGGTCATACCAGGTCCGATTTTCCCTTCAACAAGCCCACGGACTGGGTCAAATTCTACAAACGAGGGCTCTAGAACTGTTTTCGGAGTGAACGCATATCAAAAGTACCGTATTGATTTCCGGGTGTTTACATCCTATTGAAATGAAACTTTAATTGTTGTTAGGTATTAAGAAAGAAACACCCTACCTATTTCTGGACCCCCCCCCCCCCATTTTGGGAAAGTAGATGAAAGGTCAATATCAAAAGTCATTGACCCAACTTAAACTGAAATTCCTCTTTTGGTTCCAGGATGAATGTATAAAGGGATATCCCTATTTATTTTGGCCCCCTTATTTTGGGGAAAGTAGTCACAGTGACTCAAAATAAAAATTTAGTTTCCGAATGATAATTCTAAAGGTTTATATTCAATTTAAATAAAGCTGTTTTTATATATTGTAAGATATATCAAGAGAGGCAGATCACGATTTATTATAAAGAAAGGAGCTGATGTACAATGGCCTAAAAAAGAGTAAGACAATAAATTGAAAATTTTCAGGAATATTTGGTACAAAAGTCCACTTTGATTCCATTGAAATGAATCACATAGCACATTAACAACTCGGCTTGTGCATCCCGACACCAAACAGTTTTTTTAATTCAAGTTGGTAATAAAAAATTGCAGCAAGAATAATACTTATTTCCATGTGTGTAAACTAGGAACGATCTCATGGAACGATATTAAAAATCTAAGATAGGTTTGGTAATACGATGTGAAATAATACACAGGGACCAGTTTAACATATCAGTCAAAACATCATTTGAACGACGCATGTTAAGCGGAGTATATATTTGCCTTATATTTTTAGCTAATTGTGTATGTAGATTTTTTTTTACTAATCAAAATAAAGTGATTGCTTTCAAATTAAAACATCATGTTCATGAAGCCCTATGATTTTGTTTTTGCTCTGTATGACATCGATCATTTGACTAGGGGTGCGTTCGCACCCCATGTGAATACCATTTTTTCTATTTCTGTTNTGCCTTCTGCTTCCGTTGGGGGGGGGGGGGGGGGGGGCTTCGACCCACTGAACCCCTCACCGGGCTTCGCCCTGGACCCGATAGGGGGAATGGACGGCCAAAATCCCTCGCCTAAGAAGATTCGCACACCCCCAAAAAGCCTGGGTACGGGCCTGTCATTTGTTTTCACAGACTCATGCTGCTCCCGTCGGTCTTGTGATTAAATATGCAAATTTCAGAGGAGAACCTCCTACGGGATTCATATGTGGCAGTAAACAATATCAATTTCTAAGGATGGAAGCAAGTCCCTGTGATGCGGAATTGTAGTTTTGAAACAAAATGCCGAGATTGAATGAAGAATATGACGCAGTGTTTAACGTCGGAATTCTGGATTTCAAGCGATACCTGTCTGAAAATAGCTGTTTTATAATTTACGGAAGGCTGATAAATAACCGATATTTCATCCTATATGCATCTCTCTATATTTTTACACGAAACAACCTGTCTGGATTCAAGAATATATCCTCATTCCAGGTATTACAGAATATCATGTTGTATGATTTTTTTTTAGTAAATGATAGTATTTACTTACATATTACAATGTAGAAACATATTGCAATGTAGTAAAACTATTGATGAAACATCAATTACCTGTATAGCAATATTCAGTCAACATGGCATACCTTTATTATTCCATTAACCCAAAGAACAAGCTGCCGGAAATGACGTATCCGTCTACCCTATTCAGCTACAATTCATGCTTCAAGAACGTCTGTAAATGGGCATTGAACTGTAATGCAACACTGAGTTTCAAATAATATCACGGGTATATTTAACTTCTTCTCTAAAAACATAAATTTAAATGGATTTTTTATTAGAATTTAGACAGTGGTGAAAAATCACCAGAACGTGAAATAAGCAAATACCACTGGAGTACTGATAGATCTACAAGTAATTTGATCTTATTTGATAGAAAGCTATGTCGTGACGATCATTTTTCGTTATTTTCATTCAATATGGTTCGGAAGTTTTAAATACAAATTGCACAATTATAGTATAGATCCAACGTTTATTCTTTCAAATGCCTTGAAATTGAGCTAAAATCGTGAACAGTTGAGGGGCGGACAGGTATATATGCCTAAATCCTTCCCCAGTCCCTTTTCACCTTTCTCCTGTCCTTTAACCTTTATCCCTCCCATCTCTCATTTCTACAACCCCTTTCTCCTCAGTGGTCTCCCTTGCGTGTCCCTTTTCCATTCTCATTTTCTTGTCCCTTTTCTCTTACCTCTATCCCTTTTTCCGACCCCCTTAACCCTATTCACCCTCTCGCATTTCTGCACAAAGATATTATGTATGTTATATTATATAGAATTAATTACTATCTTGATTTAGACAAATATCTTCAACTAAGTTTGATATTTGAAAGTATTAATATAAATGTTACAAATTCAATAATTCGGTTAATGACATATTTAGTACAAATATGTTGTGTTTTTCATAGCTTGAAGTACACTAACGAAACCAGCATGCCCAGGCTACTGTGACCATATCAACCCGAGCTGATAAATGGCTATTAAAACGGGTGTATGATGATAACTCGTAATTGGAAATATGTAATAAACACTTTCTATATCAGCCTCGTGCTGATATGTGAGTTTCAGTGACTTCTTAAGCAAGGGTATGTTACCCATAACTTGAAGTCATCACTACAGAAGTTTTACGGTCGACATCACGATCTTGTAGACCGCTGTAAGATATCTGTTTCTAAGATGACAACAGATCATTATCTTTGCCACCAAAGTTGTATGGAAAACAATCGAAGTAGACCTTTTTTGTTTCCTTTAATGAAAAGTTCCATTTCTTTTGTTGAAAACAAATCACTGATCGGCCTGAGCAAGGGTACGTTACCAAAAACTTAAGGTCATCACTACAGAAGTTTTACGGCCGACATCACGATCTTGTCGATCGTTACGGGATATCTGTTTCCCAGATGACAACAGATCTTTCCCTCTACAACTACTCTATCGGATTTGACTTTACTACCGGAGTTGACATGTTCAACACGGCGGGTGTCTTATAAGAGCATGAGATTCTTACTTTACCGGTACACCTGATCTCGTCCTGGGTATTTTTGGGTCCGTGTTGTTCATATGTGTATATATGTGTATCTTCAGTTTGCTTTTCTGTGCCGTGCTCATGTTGTGTCTTTGTTTCTTAGTTTTTTTTCGATTTTGCAATTGTCTTTGGATTGTTCGTTTTGGACTGACAGTTCGGTTCTCACTTACTTTTCAGGATGATAACCGTTCAGATATTGAAACTTTTAGGCAATTTTGTATAAAAAATGTCTATATTTAACATGAGTTTGGAAACTCAGTTTTCTAATCATATAGAACAAAGGTTTTGAGTAGTAAAAAGCTTTCTACCAAGTTTGAATTTTCTTCAAGTCCTATTTCATTTTTTTTCGTTTTCGAATAGCCTCAAAGACAAGTGGTTCATTGAAGTTTCCCGTTGTCTCGGTAAATACATGTTCTTTTTAATATTTACTCGAATATTCAGATTTCAGTTTTCATCTTTTGACAGTTGAATGAAACGACTTCCTTGTGCGGGATTTTCTGGTTCCCTAGGAAAAGGTCTGGAAATCAGAAAATTGTTGCAATGAATCTTAAGGTTGATTCAGTATATGTAACCCTACCTGACCTTCAATCAAATGAAATGACATTGTTTTCTTCTATATCAATAACTTGCAGTTCCTTTGTAAAAAGATGATAAAGATATACACGTCACAAACTGGTGGTGGGACAGATTTAATGAATCTGTTTTTAACACAAAACCTCATATCAGTTTCTGTCGTTTAAGTAAGATGTTATAGACGGGAGTAAACATCCGAACTATCAACAAAACCTACATTTTTTTTCGCTCATTTTCGTTACTAACATCATCTTGCTATTTTTTTTTTTGAAGTTTGGCCTCTGGGCCCGAACACTTGTGCTAAAATCTACAACACTAATCCTGCGGACTCCAACACCAATGCTCTAAGTTCCAGCACTAGGACATCGGACCTGGCTTCAGGATCCACTCATTGGGCTTCAAGCTCCATTCCATGGACTACGGACTCCATATGCAAGGGAATATTTGCTCTGTTTAAAATCGACTCAAATATCTAGATTTCAATTTTCAGTTTTCTTTTTTGAAAGTTAAGTAAAACAACTTTCTTGTTAAAAATTCTCTGGTTCCTTAAGAAAAGGTTTGGAAATCGGGAAAATGTTATGATGAATCTTATTTAAGCACAGCACCTCATTTCATTTTCTGTCTAATGTTATAGACTGGGGTGAATATCTGGCCTAACAACACATGCCTCTTTACATAAACCTACATTTTTCTTTCATTGTCGTTACTTGCATGAGTTATATGTAAAGTGCTGCGCTTTCTTTTGGGTGAATAACATGAGCGCTTGGCACTGCGCTCCAGCCTTTTTTGAAGTAACCCCCCTATCCCAACACTATAGTGTGGGCTCCAACACTTGTGCTCCGGGCTCTATCACTAGGGAACCGGACTAACCTTCAGGCTCCACTTACTGGGCTTTAAGTTACAATCACTGGGCTCCGGACTCCACATGCATGGACTCCGGGCTCTTAGAGAGTCGGAAGCCCATGCTATTACCCATTCTTAAATTGTGTGATAGTACTCTTTCTCATCATGTATTAACTAGTGTTTTAATGGTGTTAGGAGAGTCGGTTTTGAAATGACACACTGCACGTGGTGGTTGAATGTTGGTTTAAGGGAAGCGAGTTAAATAGTCATTTGCAAACTAATTAAAAAATTGAATGCCCATACACTGGATTGAAGTATAATATCATTGATTTGGTTTATGTCGCACACCATATATAGTCATTTTCTGAATGGAAATCCTAGCTGATTAGAATTTCACTTAATGTAACATAAAATTAATAATCAAAATCAAGTATCAGACAAAATTGATTCAATAGACAGTTTGACATCTTCAAAAATTAATTTGCTACATTTTCATCGCATGTAATTTCCTCCTTTTCTTTGTTGATCTATAGAAATTATCTCATGTTTATCATAATATGTCTACTGTCAAAAGTATTACACACCAAAATGTCAGTGCTAAATATTTGACTTTATTATTACAATTTCAAATCATTTATGTTATGTAAAGTTCTTATTTTTCTTTGCCATTTTCCCTCAGTTGTCAGCTTAGGAAATAGTTAGTTTTTAGTCTCACTCCATAGTATTGTCACCAGATGTAATAGTTGATTTTCCAAACCTTGACATCATAACAATTTTTAATATCAGAGAATAACGGAAACATCCAAATTTTCGATTATGGAACAGGAAAAAGAAACCGAGTAAGCTAGATTTCATTCGATCACCTATCATCATGTACAAAAACTTTTCAAGGCTTGCACTGAAGGATGGAATCTGATATTACTAGAACAAAAATTAACAACGAGAACAAGGATCAACTTATTTCACCAGCATCAAAATTAAGCTGTCCTGAACTTACTCCACAACCAAATGAGACACTAGAATCAAAATGTGTCACTAGTCAGAGTCCTTTTGGTTGGATGAACAGGGATGTGCAGCAATGGATCCAGTGATGCCCAAGATATATTTGGAGAAAAACACAAGGAAATGACCGTGCATCACTTATCAAAATCAAGTCATCACAACCATTTGAGATAGTTTGCATGGACTTTCTCAAATTAGAGTTGTCAAAGAATGGATTCCAATAAGATTGTTTACTTCAATTAATGGTCCCACGAGGGCCATTTAAATTTCATACAATGATTAGCTTTCATTTCAGGCACACATACTAGTAACACATACATACATACAAAATTAAACAAGGAACACGAGAACATAGATATGTATACAGCAGACAACTTTACTCGTCACGCACAAGCGATATCAACAAAAACGTGACAGCTAAGACAACAGCAGAAATATTTTTCAAGAACTTTATTACAGGTTACAATACACCATTAGTTTCCCATAGGCGTCAAACGCGGAATTTGTCAATGATTTTAAATCTGTATTGCATGTTATTGTTATCTACATAAAATGGATGCGCCCATACCGTCTAATGCTGTATTATAACCTATACATTACAGATTACCACAACGACTACAGGAACTCTCGGAAACGGTCGCCTCGGCTACCAGTAAGTTTTCATTCTTACCTATTACCTAGATTTCTAAACCTATTGAAATAAATATATACCACATAAAAACCAAAGAAGTGCATTTCTAATTTTTACATAATGACAATTTTTTTTAAATAAATTTTTAAATTGACGAAAAAAATAGCCTGAAGCGCTACAAATCGATTTAATATATTAATTAGTGATTCCCTTTCAATGTATTGATGTATTGATTTTTATGTATAAAAATATATCTGTTATCGAAGTTAACACGGTTTAAAAGTCCCGTATTCATAGTGACCAAGGAGCTAATGTCGAGAGCAAATTAAAAAGTGATTTATGCAAATATAACTGGAATACAGAAATCAAGAACAACACAATATCATCCAATGGACAATGAGCAATGCGAACTGTTTATCATGACACTGATAAATATGTTAAGTAGTTAATTAGGAAAGATCAGAAAGGAGACCGGAAAACTCAGATAGGACCTATAGGAAGGTTCGCGAACCTCATTAGTGATGTCATAAAATCTAATTTACATATGCAAATTAGCATTTTTGGTTGGCAAAGTCGTAGTTAGACCACTTTATAACAATGTAAAAGAATTTTTTATCTTTTGTCATTTTTTCATTATTGGTCCGATTTTGGATCTGTAAGATGCATAGTAAACTTTAGGATTTTCATATTTTTTCTGCCGATTTACTTTTTTAAAATTTTATACAGAAAAAAATTTATGCAGTTCTAAAAAGTGTCAAAATTGCCGAATTTTATATACTTTACAAAAACGCTAATTATATAGATATTGAAAATAAATTCATTAAAAAAATAACACCCTGTAAAAGTGTAAACATTCAAGAGTTTCGATCAAAAAGAATTATCAAGATACCTCAATTAACAATTTCGTACGAGTGAATTGAAAATGACATTTTTATGACCCTTATATGGCACGCCAAAGCCACAAAAATGAGATAAAATAGCATTATCTCAGGTAATGCTGTCTTATCTGAATTTTTGTGGTTTTGGCGCACATTATCAGACATGTATTATCAGGTTTCCTCATTACCTCCTGATAAGTACTTTTAAATATTTTATACATAGGTCTCTATGCAATCTATATGGTAATGATGTTTTATCTCAAGATAACATAGCATTATCTGTTAATACAGTTTTTTCTGCATTTTTGTGGTTTTGGCGTGCTAGTAAATGTATTATCTGTTTTCTAAAATCAACCAATCAGATGTAATATCTATGGGAAACTGTATTATCTGATTTATGTAACTGTATTATCTGATTTATGTTGAAAGCAATCAGATGTAGATAGATAAATTTCAATAACTTATTAAATTCAATCTTTTTACATCAAATTATCTTTTCTGAAAAACTATGTAATATGTAATAATTTTAAAATTGTAACATAATTTCTTTTCTTTTTCTTATCCATTTGCCATTTGTAACGAATTTTGTAATATTGTGTG
>MJUU01066110.1:3261-14263 GCA_002080025.1 Modiolus philippinarum | reverse complement strand
ACTCTTCCTCCAATAAAGTGAGGATTAAATATCTAAGAACTATATTGCAGAATTTACCGAAACTTTGTATAAATGTTCAGTAAGATGAGAGGGATGAGTTCATTCCAAAATTCGTCCGTCCGGCGTAAACTTTTCTTTGAAGATCTTCTCCTCTGAAACTACTGGGCCAATTGGAAACAAACCTGGCCACAATGGTCCTACAAAGATGGCCGCCAGCGGGGAACACAGTTTTAACGTTGGACCTAATGGGAAAAGACTACAAATATATTTCCTCTTCTGAAAGTGCTGAGTCAAGTAGAACCATACTTTGCCACAATAGTTCTTAGGTGGTCCCCTGTGAAAAAAGATGTTTTTCAGGTCAGCGCTTTATCCAAAATGGCTGCCAGCGGGGAACTAGTTTTAACATTGGACCATACTGGAATACACATTAAGAGATCTCTTCCGAAACTACTGAGCCAATGGGAACCAAACTTGGCCATAGTAGTCCTAAGGTGGCCCCCTTCAAAAAAAGTTGTTTTTCAGGTCAGCGCTGTATCCAAGGTGGCTGCCAGTGGGGAACACTGTTTAAACATTGGACCATATGGGAAAAGACATTCAAAGATCTTCTCCTCTGAGACTACTAAGCCAAATGAAACCAAACTTGGCCATAATGGTCCACTGCAAAAAAGTTGATTTTCAGGTCTGCGCTACATCCAAAATGGCCACGAAGCTGCTGAGACAACTGGTACCAAACATGGCAACGATAGTCTTAAGGTTGTCCTCTGTAAAAAAATGTGTGTTTTTCAGGCCACCGCTATATCAAGGATGGCAGCTAGCGGTGAGCATAGTTTTAACATTGGACCCTTTTGGAAAAGACATTGAAAGATCTTCTCTGAAAGTGCTGAGACAATTAGAACCAAACTTTGCCACAAAAGTGTTAGATTGTCCCTTGCAAAAAATATGTTGTTCAGGTCTATGACCAAATGTTTTTACTGTGTTGTCAAATTGTCACCAAACATGGTTGCCAGCAGGGAATTTTCTAAATTGGACCCTATGAGAAATACATACAAAGATCTTCTTCTATAGAACTTCTGAATGCATTTATAAGAAATATCAGTGGTATGAATTATTTATGAAGTGCTGATCAAGAAAGCAGGTAGCATGGAAAAATGGTCAAATGTTTTGACAATTTGACACAAAGGTTTCTTTGCATAGTTTGAAATTAAGACCCTTTAACAAAAAACGTTGTTTTTTTTTACTAATTTCATTGGTCATGCTCCAGGTGAGCGATACAGGCTCTTGAGAGTCTCTTATTCTTGGAATTTATGCTCTAGATAAACAATGCAGGCTCTTGAGAGCCTCTTGTTCATGGAATTTATATGGTCAGCGTTGCTTTATTTTGCCCAGAACTCGATGAAAGCTCCGGTAACATATGAAGGCCACCAATTTATAAAAAAATGCTATTTCTACGTACGGTACCCTCTTTAAATACAAATAATTTTGTTTGTTTCTTTTAAGCCTAGTTCGTCGTTTGGGATCGTCACTATCTGTTGTCAGTGATAGTCAATAATTTTAAAACTTGTTGTTCGGGATTGGCAAAAGCTGGAAATAAAATGAGGATTCCGCCGTTATGCAGTACTTAATGAAAAGCTAGATTTCATATACAATAAATCAAATGTTGTACATTACATAAGCGTCGAAATTCTTCAGTTTTATAAAGGCATTTTTAGATGAAAAGTATTTTAATGCAGATTTTCAGCAATAAAATTGAAAATTGCAAATTTTTACCTCAAAATCTCCGAAGTCTCAAAAGATCGTTAATTAGTATTTGTCATGAATATTCATAGACACGTTAGCTACATTTAAAGTGTAAAAGACAAATATATTATTGAATATTAATATGATTTATTTGTAAGTGAAAGCACCACCTTCTTCTGCAGGCGGGATAGCCACTGTAGATGGGATTGCCGGTAATAGGGTGTGTATTGTATTGCTGTTTTTAACTACATCTAAAGGAGCTTAGCAAACAGACTGGATGAGAAGAGCAGATTGCTTTCGTTCGGCAATATCAATTGGATCCATTCAGAATGTTGGAGATAATGTCTCGAGGTAACTAGATGAAACTTGTATTTTGCTTTGTAGACGAGGACGTTTTTTTCCTTATCCAGGGTAGACAGGGTAGTTGTTGTGTACATACTTTATTTAGTGATGTCACGGAGGGCATTTCTCCGACGGGGGGAGGTGTGGCAGAGGTATTTTATCATTTTTATATTATATCTTTTCTTGATGATGCACACTTCAGCATAGTATATTTACTTATAATATATCTCACTGTATATATGGTGATAACTGTGATTGATTTATTATTGATATTGTATTTAAAAATTTATTCACTACATAGGAATAATAGTTATATTACAAGTTCATCTGATATATGTCTCTGCACTGATATATGCACTGAAGAGACATAATGCGCATATGCAGAATCCAAATTAACAGCAACTTTCGGTATTTTGTTATTTAGTCACACCTGGTTTCACTCACATTAGTTTTGAGGTTTATGGTCAGTGGAAAATCTCTGAATGGTTGATTGAGACATACACTGCGTATAGAAATTGAATTGGTTTAACATGGTGGTTCATTGATAATTTTTTTTCTTCAATTTTTATGTTTTAGATCGACTGCCTCATGATATTACGGAAGCTTGATATAGATATGCATGAACCTGTTGTGAAACAGAAATTCCTGAATATGAATATTTAACAGATTAGACGGATAAAAAAAGTATTTGACTGGTAAGTGTGTTGGATATATGGAAACAATTTGCCCGTTTGGTAAGTATAGTAGGGTGCCCGAGAGACGATTTTTCCGATTTTGGGTTTACGGAATAACACACACCTGTATTATACATGTTTAGAAAGAAGATACCATTGGGCATCGAAATGACGATGTCGTAGAGATTGAATTTGGTCACATTTTATTTAAGATGGGGTCAAAGGTCAGCTCCTAAAATTTTGAAAATTTTGATGCATTTTAAAGTAAGCTTCATTTCATAGATCAAACTGCAACGAAATTCGAATATTATTGCAAATTTTATTGGGTAGTTCTTTAGTTTTATTTTTTTTATAATGATTTGTCTGTTGTCTTTATTCAACAAGTTTCAAAGCTGGTATTTTGTTCTAAAGGTTCGTCATTTTGAATTTTTGCACCTCCGTGATATGAGCGGTTCTTTCGGATAAAAAAAAACTGCGCATTTCTGACTTTTATAGGATTATTCTTTAAAGGAAAGCTTGAATTTAATTTTTTTAACGAACCGCTAAACAATAAACTTAGTTTAAGCGAAATAAATCGTACTTTTGTTATTGGTATAAATTATTCAATCCCCCCCCAAAAAAAAAACAACACACACTGATATAAATCTTAGTAAAACCGTTCCTGCTGAAACAAAACCCAATTATACTCGCTGAAATGATATGGAAAAGTGATTCTAAACGTGAAAACAAACATATGTGCTTGGAAAATCAAAACACAAGCAACGTAAAATTGTCACTAGATTCCCGCTATTTAACTAGACTTGGGCTTGTCAAGAAAATTGACAAGAGAATGATTAGAGTTATCTTTCGTTGTACACTTGAAAGAACATGACCAATTCGCATGGTCTTCACATCGACTAAGATTTGAAAATTTAACGCAAATTTTGGCTTTTTAATTGTTGATTTCTCTTTAACAGTGGATATTACGTCCATGATTTTGGAGCATATGTACAATTCGTATATGTGCTTTCGTTAAAGTTGGAACTTTTCAGAAATAAAGCATAGTTATTTCGCATTCAATGAAAATGTCGTTAATTTAGACTAAAATTTACCCCGACATTAATACCGATAAATTAAAAAAACAGTCAAAAATAACTTGCATTCTATGATTCACATAAATATTTCAGGTCTTGACTTTACGGTGAATAACTTTTTATTAGAATATAAGAGAGTACTACTATTTTCTATAACTTTAAAGATACCATATCCCAAGCACTGTTTAAGGGTACCCTTAAAAAGAGAGAAATTAGAGAACTCGTGACCACAGGAACTTTCTACGACAGCTAAAAATTTGAAATTTAATAGTTGTTCTATCATTTAAAACAAGAATTAGCCGTGTGTGTTTCCGTTAACCCAAACTCGAAAACTAAGCGTCTTTTTGGACCTTGGGCACCCTACTAGTATGCCCTATTCCTGATATAAATTAGGATTAGAACAGAGTGTTCGTATCAGCTAATATACATTTGTATGAGAAGCCACAAAGACATTGGGTGTTTTTGTGACTGTTTGCGTAGAGTTTTCCAACTGTATTGATTTAAGCTGCACTAAAAATTATAAACTGCCGAAATGGTCATATGCAGAAGCTAAATTTACAGTAACTTCGCTATGTGTTATTTGGTAATCATTCCTTTATTATGTCGCCCCAGACGTAGTCCGTTTCTCTATTATTCATTATTCATTATTATTATTATTGTTTCTTTCTTCCACCTCTTTTTGTCCACACCAGTTCTTAATGATGCTTCTACAGAATTCATTCATATTTGGTACAAAGTTGGATCACCTTATGAAGTTGTACCTCCACCAAACAAAATTTTCAAAATGGCTGCCATTCTCAAGATGGCGACCAAGTTACGTCAACATCTGAAAATTTTCCGATTTCACTGCAAATCATAAAATCTCAAACCTGATTTGATAGAATTCATTCATCCTAGGCAAAAAGTTGAATTACCATAAGAAGATGGGCATGCAACAAAAACATTTTCAAAATGGCCGACATTTCCAAGATGGCTGCCAAGATACGCCAAAATTTCAACTTTGTTCGATTTCAACACAAATTGATTTCTAGATAGATTTTTACATTGCGAACAAGATGGAATCATCGAATTGGCTGTCAGGGGCGACATCAGCTATTGCTTGCAATTGCAAATCTAGTATTCTTTTTATTATTCTAAATTCCGCAATTTGTATTGAAATTGCTATGCGCAGAACTAATATTAGCTGCAATGTGTGCATTTCATTTGTCTCGATGAATGCATAATAATATAAGTTCTGTTTAATATCAAGATTCCAATGACTTTCCTGTTCAGAAGGGATTTGGAAATCAGGAAAATGTTGTAATGAATCTTATTTAAACACAACACCTCATTTTAATTTATGTCGTTTTCGAAAGATGTTATAATTATAGACGGGAGTAAATACCAGACCTATGAACAACATGCTTCTGAACATAAATGTATATTTTGTGTCGCTCATTGTCGTTACTTGCATGATCTTGCTATTTTTCTGTTACATGTAGAGTGCTTCATTTTCCTTTTGGGGAATAATACAGACTCTTGGCATCGCTATTCAGCCTAACTTGAAGTCAGGCTCCAGGTCCAACACTAGTGCTGCGGGCGTCAACGCTAAGGCTCCGGGTTCCAACACTAGTGCTCTTCGATCAGTAGGGCAGCGGACTAGGCTTCAAACATGGATTCCGGGCTCTTAGAATGTTGTAAAGCCCGGTTTATTACCCATTGTTAATTCGATAGTGATACTCTAATCGTGTATTAATAAGTATTTTTCATGATTTTAGTAGAGTTAGTTTTGAAATGACACACTGTAAGTGGTGGTTGGACGTTGGTTTAAGGGTTGCGAGTTAAATAGTCATTTGCAATTAATTATAAGATCGAGTGCCCATACACTGGAATGAAATATGATATCATTGATTTGATTTGTGTCGCAAATCTTAAAGGAAACCCTAGCGTTAGGATTTCACTTGTTGCATTAATTATCAAAAGCAAATATCAAACAAAATTGATTCAATAGACAGTCAGACATCTTAAAAATTAATTTCCTACATTTTCATCACCTGTAATTACCTTCTTTACTTTGTAGATCTATATATTATATGTCATGATTACTATAATATGGCTATTGTCAAAAGTGTTGCACATCAATATTTCGAGACTGTAGCTATGGTTGTCTCTGTGCTAAATATTTGAGTTTTAACATAAACTACAATTTCAGATCATTTATGTTATATAAAGTTGTTATTTATTTTGCCATTTCCCCCAGTTGTCAGCTTTGGAAATATGAGTCAGTTTTCAGGGTCACTCCAGAAGCAACAATTTAATCTGTGACTACATATTAACTCCATTCAGTGTCCTTCCAAAATCTTACAAAGGGGTAACCACAGCAACTCCTTTGGCTCGAACAACCTTTTTATAGCTCGAAGTTTTTTTTCGGTCAAGTGGATATTTGAGCCATCGAAGTATGACTGCATTGAAATAGCGGTTTGTATAATTAAGAGACTCTGACTCTTATTCATGTACAGTAATGTGGTAAGGAATTTTCTGGAATATTCTTTGTCTTGATAATGCAAATGGGTATATAGGGAAAGGGAATATTTGTCACGGTTCTCATTCTCGAAGTGGTCTTTAAGCATTCTTTAAGTTAACTTTTAAGTGTTTTGATTTGAGATTTTATGAATAAAAAAATACCTAGGTTGCACAAAAACAGTAAATTTCGTTATAGCAACATTAAAATCAAATAATATGGGAAGCCATAATCCAAATGTAGTCCAAAAAGAAGTACTCTTTTCCAAAATATCGAAATAGGAAGCCAAATCCAGTACAAAGGACATCTACCGAGTACCATACACGGAATGAAGCCTCCGTTTTTTAAGTGGTTAGAATTTTGACAAAAACATTAATTTTATATAACACGCAAAATTTTCATGTCAGACAAATCTTACTATTGGGCTGGTGTATACCCTCGGTGACCCCTTGTCCACCAGCAGTGGCATCGGCCCAATGGTTAAAAATACAAAACAAATACCGAAGTTGCATTTAAAACAGTAAATTTTGTTATACTGTACACGTGTTTCAAGGAGTAACTTCTCATAAGCAGCATTAAAATCAAACAATTTGGAAAGCAATAATCCAAACGTTGTAGAAAAGGAGTAATCATTACCAAAAATATTGAAATAGAAAGCCAAATTCAGTACCAAGGACATCTACCGAGTGCCATACACGGAATGAAGACTCAGTATTTTTAAAGGGTTAGAATTTTGATAAAAACAGTAAATTTCTATAAAAAGCAAGTTTTTTTCATGTCAGACAAGTCTGAATATTGGGTTGGTGACTACCCTCGGGACCTCTGGTACACCAGCAGTGGCATCAGCCCAATGGTTTCAAAATACAATAAATACCAAAGTTGCATGATAAACGGTAAATTTCGTTATGCTGTACATGTGTTTAAAGGCGTAACCTCTCATGAGCAGCATCAAAATCGAACAATATGGAACGCCATAATCCAAACTTTGTAGAAAAGAAGTACTCATTACCAAAAATATCGAAATAGGAGGCCAAATTCAGTACCAAGTACATCTACCGAGTCCCGTTTCATTAAAAATAAGGAAATGCTACATTTGTAGGCTTTGTGGACATAATTTAAGATAAGAAAAACACTGCAATGTTGTAATATATCTCAGGTCTTAAATTGAGTCAGTGTTGTTCATTTGTATCTTTGTCTTCATTTTTCGTTTCTGTGCCGTGCTTGTATAATGTCTTTGTTTCTTGATGTTTCCGATTTTGCCACTTTCTTTGAATTGGTCTTTTCTGGACTGGCGGTTCAGTTCTTACTTTCTTTATAACTTCAATTTTTCCATTTTTATTTTCTGTAACACACACACACACACACACACACACACACACACACACAACCGAGGAATATAGTTTTTGAAAATCTAATGTAAATCCTTTCATCCATTTTTAAAGAAGATTGTGTTTAAAGCATATACTCTTTGAAACTACAGTTCAGAAACATTATGCCAAAATAAGTATTGAAAACGCACAAAAATTATGAGTTTTACCTTGGATAGTTATATTTAGTCCCAATTTAATGTTGCAAATTTCGCTAAAATTGCATGGGTCGGTGGTAAGTGGGAAGTGAAAATAAAATTTCCAGTGGAGAGTTAAAATAAAATTTCCAGTGTGTCAGATGCATTTGTCTACTGCCTTAATAACTGATCTGTTTTGTTCTGGTTCTGATGTTACTGACGTGTTATTAGTATGTGAATGTAAAACAGTGGATAACAGGAAATATCATCAACAATGGCTGAAAATTACATTCACATGCCAAAATCTGCCAGGGAACTACACAGGGAAAAACACACAAATGAGACAAAAGACAAACGTAAACAACGATTGGAACTCGGGACAGCCGGAATCAGTACCGGTACTAGCAAATGAATGTCTGTTTCCATTCTTACTTTGTGTTGTTTGCTTTTGTTGTTTAGTGTAGTCCTTTGGGTCTCAGATATGGAGCAATGCAACAAAAAATGTTCTGTTGTTTCTTCTATTCCACAGCTGAAAATTGTTGACATCTGTTTTGTTTTCCCAACAATTAGCTTACAACCATATAAAGATGTCCTTCTTGGCACGAAATAGTCAATTCTTGTTTGCTACTTTTCGGAAACTTATGTTTTCTGTAGAAATTTCTGGAAATGAGATAACTGACAGTCTAATGTCAAACTGTCAAATTGGCGACTACCTCCTACCATATACGTAAATTCTGGTTCTCTCATACATCGACTGTGTTAGTTTCCATATCTAGCTTGCAGCTTGTAGATGGCTTAACATTGAGGTGACTATTACTTGTCCATCTCCGATCCAGCTTGTAGATGGCTTAACATTGTGGTGACTATTACCTGTCCATCTCCGATCCGGTAGCTCTAGTTGTCAGTGTTATACTGTAGATGGCTTAACATTGAGGTGACTATTACCTGTCCATCTCCGATCCGGTAGCTCTAGCTGTCAGTGTTTTACTGTAGATGGTTTAACATTGAGGTGACTATTACCTGTCCATCTCCGATCCGGTATAGCTCTAGTTGTCAGTGTTATACTGTAGATGGTTTAACATTGATGTGACTATTACCTGTCCATCTCCGATCCGGTAGCTCTAGTTGTCAGTGTTATACTGTAGATGGTTTAACATTGATGTGACTTTTACCTGTCCATATCCGATCCGGTAGCTCTAGTTGTCAGTGTTATACTGTAGATGGTTTAACATTGAGGTGACTATTACCTGTCCATCTCCGATCCGGTAGCTCTAGTTGTCAGTGTTATGCACTCTTCATAGCTTTTGATTCAACTTTTGCAAGTTCTGTTGGTGTTATTTCTTCAGTTCAAAGACCTATAAGAAGAATGATAATTTAAATTGGCTACTCTGTCTGGTGTGTTAGACATATCAAAACAGAAACACAGGCCTTTCCTGTTAATGTTCTCTAATTTTGTTTTCATAGTTTTACCAAACGGGACACTCATGTTCTATATATCTGTCTACACTTTTTATCTCTGTTGACAGTGCTAATATCCTTGAAGCTTTTGTGTAACTTGAAAATACCATCGTTTAATCACGAATAGTAAGATGTCGTGTCAATCATTTTTTTGTTTGTCTCTTTGGGTACTATTGGGGAAACTTAGTTACGTTTTTCAATGTATTTTCAAAGCAAGTTTTTATTATGAAATTTGTTGTCTCCGGTTATTTCCCGAAGCTTGCAGACTTAAAAAATTTATATAATTGTATAATTTGTATCAAATGTAAAAATAAATAAACTTATTGCGTGAGTCCGAACCTTAACCATATTGACTGAGAGGAAAACTACAGATGTAAAGTGTGTTACAGGATCTGCCATATAAGTAGTATTTTTCCTAATGGAATCGTTGGAATTGCAAATGATTTTTATAGCAGGCGCAAAAAAAAAAAAATAAATAAAATAAAATAAAATAAAAACAAAATAAAAAAAAGAAGGAAAAATTGATAACATCAATTAACTTCAATTCAATAAGAAACGCTTAACTCGAATTAAGTAACTTAATTAAAATGAATTGAAAAAGAGAAAAACTAGGTTTTAGAGACTTAAATTGAATTTTTTTTATTTTATTTGGTTCTCGCTTGTCATAGATATTTGTTCTGACAGGAAAAACATACCAGTTGTTCCTTTGCAAGTTTGTAAGTGGAACAAATACAGTCTTACGTCAAAAGTATTGGAAAATTCAATTTTTACTGTATATTTCATGAAAATCACAGCTTTTAAAAAAATGTTTTCAAGCCATTTCTTGGTGGATTTCAATGAAATTTGTTTTGAAAAATTCAAAGTGACATCATCTTCTTATTATTCTTCTTCCAATACTGTCCACATTCAACACTTTGAATACCCTGACTGGTGTGCGCAAATGATTACTGAAAACTGGATAAAACCAGTTGCTTGTTTCTAGCTGGTACTTGTCACTTGAGCTTTGAAGGACTCAAGTGACTCTGCTCCGGCTTTGTCTGGTGGTAATTTGTTCCAGTCCTTCACAGTGTTGATAAAGAAGGACCATTTTCTACAATCTTTTGTTGCCTGTTGTATTTGATATCACAAACTTATTTTAGTTTAATGACAATAAAGTATTTGAATTTGAATTTGATATCCATGTGTACAGGAAAGTCTGGTGCTCCTTGTTGGTTTTTGCAGGTAGTTTTGATTTGTCTATGGCTATCAGATCATTTACGATTTTCTAAAACATGATTAGTCTTGCTTCTTTTCTTCTTGTTTCCATGCTTTTCCATCCAAGTTCTTCTATCATTTCACTTACACTTGATCTATTTCTATATCTTCCTTTAACATATCGTGCTGCTCTTCTTTGCACTTATACAATTTTGTCTTTATGGTTCTGTTGGTAAGGGTCCCATACTGTTGTTGCATTTGGGGTCTTACTAAACTTTTATATGCCTGTTGTTTGATGGATTTAGAGCCTATGTGTAGGTTTCAATGTAGGAATCCTAGGCTTCTGTTGGGTTTATTGCTGATACTGTTGATCTATTTTCTTTGTTTATATCTCATCATAATTTTTGGTTAATCACTTATGAAATGTCTCACAATCTCATTTTTGGTTGAAATACAAAGTGAAAATATGTAAAGCATTTCACTGTGTCTTTAAATAATTAGCAAATGTAGAGCTCCGAAA
>MJUU01066109.1:1267-17880 GCA_002080025.1 Modiolus philippinarum | reverse complement strand
AACCAAAACAATAACAGCTACATTGTAGACGCTGGTTATCACAAATGTAATACGAGATGAATGCCCGGAGGGAGATGAAGAAAAAACTTTTGTCAGTTACTGTATATCTAAAAGTATTTAACAAAATCAATAATTGAAGACATTGTAGTGAATCCGGAAGAAATAATATCTGCAATTGAAAAATGTGTTATTTTTAAATTTTAACACAAATTTCCTGCTGCTTTTAGAATTTTAATCATCTCAAAATTCAGGTTTTAATATTCAAGTTGGATTTAATTTTTTGCATCCAGAACCGCTCTTTTTAAATCCAGCTTGAATATTAAAACCTGAATTTTGAGATGATTAAAATTCTAAAAGCAGCAGGAAATTTGTGTTAAAATTTAAAAATAACACATTTTCAATTACAGATATTATTTCTTTCGGATTCACTACAATGTCTTCAATTATTGATTTTGTTAAATACTTTTAGATATACAGTAACTGACAAAAGTTTTTTCTTCATCTCCCTCCGGGCATTCATCTCGTATTATATTTGTGATAACCAGCGTCTACAATGTAGCTGTTATTGTTTTGGTTAGACTTTTTTGTACATAGTTTTTGTTTGATTTTATTTTTTATTTTTATTGTGTTTTGAAAAAGGCCCGGATAGGGGCTGAAATATTGACTGTATTATTTGTGTACTGTTCACTTTTGTCTTTTGTTTGATTATATTCTTCTCACAAAGTGTGTATCCTGTCGGATCCAGTACGTCGGGAATTTTGGTGTTGTTGCTTTGTTTATAGATGTTTATATATATATATATATATATATATATATATATTTCTCTCTCTCTCTCTCTGTCTCTCTGACGTGTAAAGGTCTTTAGTAAGAACTTAAAAGGGGTTACAATAATGGATTTGAATAGCCACCACGCCTTAGGGTTTGGCTTCACGTCGAAATACAAAAAATAAAAACAGTAAATTTCGTTATGCTGTACACGTGTTTCAAGGAGTAACCTCTCATCAGCAGATTTGATAGACAGAACTTGTAAATTACTTTCTGGATGTGGGAAGAAAAGACCAACAAATCTTTTTGATTCATGACTGATGGGAGTAATTTGAGTATATTAGATTAGAACATCTTGTATATCGGCTGGGTCCAGTGCGAAGATGAAAGTATTTCAATTTGGTATGGCACTCTCATGATGATGGACTTGATATTAAGAATCTAACAGCGGTGGAAGTGCAAGACGAGGAAATCGTAGACACCTAAGGTAAATATTTTATCTCGTACGAAGTTTGCTGAGTCCGAGATAACCGAACCCTTACCCGAGAGTGTCTGAGCTATTCTTGTCTTGCACATTCACTGGTGTTTGATTCTATTTCTCACTGCATTCTTCCCAAAATATACTAATATCCACACAGAAATGTCGTCCCCATTCGTCTGTTTACTTTAAGAGTTATGTCCCTTTTTGCAATGTTATAGAATCTGGAATGTAAGCCCGAGCGAGCCTTATTTTGTAGGAAATTTTTTACTGCATTATCCTGTAAAATATTACCTCAAATGATACAAATTTTATTATTCCACTATATATTTATAACTTAAATAATAACGAATTTTCATTGGCCAAGACCGTCACACGTGACTGTGAACAAAACATCGTGTCTCCCGCTGAACGTCGTGTCCAAATATCATATTCCCCTCATTCGAAATTTCTTTAGATTTTACACGAGTTATCGCATACATATTACAGAGTGAATTTAAGCAATAGTAAAGAGGTGTTCAAAGTTAAGTAGCAGCTCTCTGTGGCCTAGCCTGGAGTATTTGCTGGATAATAAGGTCTCAACAGTAGGGTCGATTCAATAAATGTGTCCCTACCTGATCTTCTTGACGAATCAAATGCAGTGATGTTTTGACTGATTCATTGATTGATTCTATACCAATAAGTGACAGTTCCTTTGTGAAAGATGACAAAATGTTACATTGTGTATGAATGTACACAATATTTAGTCTGTTGCCGTCTACATTCAATGACACTGTGTTTTCTTTAACACAGAAGCTGACAAAAGATATACACGTCACCAACTCACGATAGGGACAGATTTATTGAATCGGTTCTATAGTTTAAATATGTTCATTTGTATTGTCATGTCAATTTCAAAAATCAATAAAACAAATCTATTTCAGCAACGACCTGTAGTGTACTTTTAGTTCTTGAGTTCTCATTACTCTTACAAGTTTTTCACCGATGGACGCAGCGGCATTCGGTTCCAATGGGATTCAGGAGGAGTTTCAGGGAAAAAAAATGATTCCAGACGAGTTTTTGCCAGTATTTCTCAATTTTTGCCTGGATTCTTCAAGATCAAGAAAAAAAAAAATTCAGAAAAGATGGAGGAGAAGCAGAACCCCCTCTGGATACAGCCGCTAATTATTTGTTCTTATTAAAATCAGTGGTGGAATAAAATATTTATTTCCCATGCATGATGGAGATATGAAGATTTGTTTACCCTCGGGGAATCATATTTCCCTCAGGCGATGCCTTCGGGAAATATGATTCCCTCGGGTAAACAAATCTTCATATCTCCCACATGCATGGGAATTAAATGTATAATATCACTTAAAGTAAATAGACTTATGATGAACACAATGCAACAAAAACATTTCTAGCCTTTAGATCCTGATTTATTAAAAACATTTGCCGGTTTTTCTGTTTTTCACTGGTGTTAGAAAGGCAATCTCACACCGCTAAAATAGAAATTTTTGTGTCTTAAAACTAAGAAAGAAAAGATTCACTGTTCACTCGGTTATTTGTGATATATCTTTATTATGATATATAGAAAACCTAATTCAGTTTCACTGATTCTTCTATTTTGTTTTTTTTCCATAGAAAGCAGTGTTGGGATTTGAAGATACCAGTCCAGAATGTGGTAAGAGTTCGAACTAGCT
Source organism: Modiolus philippinarum (assembly GCA_002080025.1). Taxonomy (NCBI): domain Eukaryota; kingdom Metazoa; phylum Mollusca; class Bivalvia; order Mytilida; family Modiolidae; genus Modiolus; species Modiolus philippinarum. Next base: position 14,955 of record MJUU01066109.1, on the reverse strand, counting down.
GGTTATTTACCACGTGTTTTGTGTTATTTTTGGTAGGTAGCAACTAACAAATATATCAATACTCTAATCCAAACAAAATTCCAACTTTAAATAAGTCTACGCTATACATATTATCATTTGTCTTTATAAGGTCTTTAAAATGTCATACATTCGGTTCAATCTCCAGTTTTGGAGGTGTAAATAAATATTCTTCTCTTCCTGACAACGTAATATCTTTGATTTTAATGCAATGTTAAGCCCAGTGTCATATCCTTTGGTACATATTAAATCATAGAAATAACACTGTTGTCCAAGGAAACGCCAAGTTGTATTAAATAACTTCATTTTTAACTAATATTTCACAAAGTCTTCATATTGATTTGATTTTTTTTAATGTTATAAATAGAAAATGGAGCTTATCGCCTCATAGTGACAAGGCAGACACAATACTATCAATAAAGACCCATTGACTTGTAATGTATTCATTTGATAGACAGGTACAAACTAAAAGGTATAATTGAAAATGTTACTTATATCCTTAGACTAAAGAAGAACTAATCATAAAACATTTTATAAGATTATAGACTTATTTTGTGGTACGATGTACATGGTGTACAATTTTAGTTCAATGCTATTCACCGACTTTAAATCAAATGATATTATGTAACCGATTCATTAATCATTCATACATTTTCTGATTTACTTTAACAGAACTTGAAGCTTTTCCGTTTATCTATTTTCTGGCCAGAACCGACGTACTTGACGACCCGACTTATGATGCCATGGGACACATACATACATTACTCACTGGATATAATAGCAAAAATAGCCCAATTGACTCTATCAATGAGTATCCCAAAAGCGGTATTTCTGTTTACCTTTATTATATAATCTATTTAATTATAGTGTTTAAAATTATACAACACATCTCGTGTCAGGTTATTGTCGTGTTTATTAAAAGACAAGTGATTATTGAAAAAGTATTTTAAACACTCTTTTTATGAATATAATAATAACTAAATATTTAAAGAAAAAAAAACAGGTTATTTTTGTTTCTCAAATTTCAAAATCTTAACTTTCGTTTACTTTCTCAAGTTTCTGAAAACATTTGAAATTTCCACATTCTAAACCACGTTTTTTCATGACAAACCAAAGTCAAGAATCAAACGTATCATTTGAAAAGCCTTTGCTGATTAAAAAGAATGTTCTAATATATAGGCATTAAATCCACATTCTTTTCAAAAACCAATTTAGAAGGCTAAGTATGCTACAATTAAAAAACAGGTATGCAATAAAAGCGTTGTTCCATTGCTTTTTTAACATGTATTTGTAAAGACTTTGCATTTACTCCATATCCTTTCATTCACCATGTCTCTCCTGCAGTGTGGAGTCCGTAAAAAGATTCCCCGTGCGAGAGATGTATGCTCTCTATATGTTATGGTGTACTTGTTCGTGAGAGAATTGCTCATATGGATATACTATTCATGCTTTCAAATTTTGGCATTCATTTCTGTAATTTCGAAATGTAATTCTGACCACCTGTTTAAAGTGCCTACATTTCCCTATTTTATAATACCAAGTTTTCTTACATTCGACTTGATGAGCGCCCTGTTGTAATCGTCCACTAGTGCTTTTGTCGGGCAAAGGATGAAAGTGATGGTAAGAGCACTTTGCCAGTTTAATTGATGTTTTTGACGATCCCTTACCCATGACCAGTGAAGACGTGGATGTAGCGTTGCTCGACAAGTAGTAAAAAAAACCGCTTAAACCGGTGCTAGGGGCCGTCTTGAACTTACTATGAGGTATAAGCAAAGCTCCTTGTTTAATGCCTCATGGTACTTAAAGATGAAGAACAACAATAAAAGCGTTGTTCCTTTGCTTTTTTTACCATGTTTTTGTAGAGACTTTGTCGCAGTGCATTTGTTCCATATCCTTTCATTCACCATGCAGTATGCTTGATTTTCTAAACGATAGTATATTTGTCACATTTTGATATGCTGTTTATCAACAACACGTTACTATGGCTATTGACACGAATCGTTCTTTTCTACTCCGAGACTATTTTCTTAATCATACCTGAATTTCTTTGAGAACTCTTAAAAACTCATAAAATTAAGGATTCGAGATCTTTCAATTTCACTCAAAGATACCTTGAGTATGTTCTTTTCGTTAATAAGGCGCCTTTTGCTAAATGGATCCCATCAATGTATCCTCCAGAATTAGATATAAAGGAGAGAATAGAAATCACTAGATAGACTTCTCAGTGATGAAATTTTCGACAAAAGGTACGACTTGAATTTCAAAATTATCAATTTCCCTATCATGGACAGAAATATCCAGTTTTATTTTACTGTTCACGCGGAGTTTATGTTTCACAGTTGCTTCGTTACATGAGTGCTAGTACTAATAGTGCAGTCTTTCTCAGTAGGCATAGTTATCCCAGTGACTACCTTATTAATCAATACTGAAAAAAGATCCCGTCTCATACCACCATTCAAAAATTCTTTTCCATGTATATGTATCAGAACATTATAGAAAGATTTGAAGTTTAGTCAGAAATTTGATTTAAGATTAATTTTTCATTTAGTACTTGGGTGAACATTTCTGTTCACTGTCTATGACCTTCTATGTTTTGGACTTCGATTTGACCTTCCATGTTTTGGACTTCGATTTGACCTTCCATGTTTTGGACTTCGATTTTTGTAAATAACATTCCTTTGTTCCTTCAGTATTCTACTGCCGTTGTTCTAAAAGCAATTGCTGTTGAATTGCAACCGTACACTACCACAAAGGAAGGGGAAGTTTGGTTTGACGCGCCATAAAACCGGTTAAACAAACCATTTCTTTTCAAATGCCTGTACCAAATACAAAAAATACCGAAGTTGCATAAAACAGTAAATTTCGTTATGCCGTACACGTATTTCTAGGAGTAATCAGCAGCATTAAAATCAAGGATCTTTTCGGTTGACAATTTGTCCATTGGTTTTGTACCTACTTTGAATTTTGGCCTTTTAAATTCGGTTCCTGATCATTCTGTTCGTTAATATTTCTTTTATTAACGTCATCAATTTGAATTTCCAAACGTTTTGGTTAGATCTGCACTGATGAGACATAAGTTGTCGAAATTCCTATATGCAGAGAATAAATTAACAATAACTTCGGTATTTTCTTTTTTTTTCTTTTTGCTTTAAGGATTTATTTTTAATATTTCAAAACCAGAAAGATTTAATTTTTGTTTTTGTTTTTCTTAGCAATATATACCTTTCAGAACTTAATATGCAAGTAAAAAAGTTCTAACATTGATGATAATGTAACAGGAACAATTATGTAACATGTATAATGAACAACTAGAAAATATGTTTAAATCTTGAGCTATTTCTCGGTACGTGATCCTCTATGAGTACATGAACATATTACAAGCTAATATATATGAGGATTTGAATTACATGGGATTTTTTATTGTTACCTTGTCTTCTTTACTTTTTATTTTTATTTTTGTTAACAAATAATTCAAATTATTGAAGGAGTTGGGGGGTCACATGTTATGTACTGCTATCATAGTCAAATGCATAGAAGAGAAAAACCTACTTTTATTGTTCTGACTGAAATTGCTTGTTATGTCGCCCCAGACGTAGTCGGGACGACATATTGTTTTTGGTCCGTTTCTTTGTTATTATTATTATTCCACAATTGTTTCTTTCTTCCACCTATTTTTGTCCGGGGGTTTTCTCAAAGATGCATTGACATAAGTTATTCATATTTGGTACAAAGTTGGATCACCTTAAGGAGATATGCATGCAACCAAAAAAATTTTCAAAATGGCCGCCATACTCAAGATGGCTGGCAAGTTACATCGACACTTTAAATTTGTCCGATTTAAATAAAAATGAAAAAATCTCAAACATGCCTTGACACAATTCATTTATATTTGACAAAAAGTTTGATCACTAAAAGGAGATCACACAAAAAAAAAAANTAAAAATGGCCGCCACTCCAAGATGGCGGCCAAAATACGTCAAAATTTCAACCTATCCTGATTTCAATGAAAATTGATTTCTAGGTAGATTTTGATGCTGCAAACAAGATGGAAGCATCGAATTGGCTGCCAGGGGCGACATCAGCTATTGCTTCCAATTGCAAATCTAGTTTTTCTTGTTTTTTCTTGTTTTTTTTTTCTGACCGATCACTTCATGTATCAGAAAAAAAATTCCAAAAAAAATTCATTAGCTCTCAGACAAATAGCATTAAACACAAATTTCAATAAAGACCATACATCATTTTCAAGTTGATAGAAAAATAAACAACACAAAAGGACAGAAAAATATTTGTAAATCGAAATCATAATTTGCTATTATAACTCTTTTTTCTCTCGATCTTTCATTGTCAAAGTTCTCTCCCGGTCTTCTTCATTTTTTATGATCTCTTTTTCTTTCTGTTATCTCTCACATAAACGGCAGTATAATACAGAAGGGAAAAAAAGATTTAAAATTAAAAGTCCAGAGAAATCGGAAAAAAATACACGAAAATAAAAATACGACATTAAAATCAAAGGTACTAACTAAAAACCGAGAGTGGCGTGCGTTGGTCTATTAGGGTAAGGATGTCTGCCGCCTATTGTACACTTCAAACTGTCAGTGAGTAAATCTAGGGTAAAGTCAATTCCGTGAAGACGTAATATCGAGCCGATAATATTCATTTTTATTTTTGGATTCCGACCAGGGATATTTTTCAATGATGTCATGACGACGACCATAGAATTTCTTAATGGACGAAGATAAAGACAAATATCCTTGAATCAGAAGTTTCTGGGACGGTGTCCATACGAATACCAAAGCACACAAGGAAATTTAGATGTAGCATATAAGGAGAAAATAATGATATTGACATTTGTCCATAATCTGTTTCTTCTCTTTTTTTTTGTCATAGTTTCTATATGCATTAAAAAATCAGACTCTTGTACATCCAAAATCGTGATATCTTTACAAAATGCTTATCTAATTTACTTCGAAATTTGAAATATCTCCAGACATGCCTTTTAGCGTCGGTTATAAATTCATCTATTATATGAACTTACCTTACATCATTCTGTTTCTCCTTTTCATCTGTTTGTCTGTCAGGTGAATGCACTCTTTTAATACTTTCTGACTTATATTGCTGTTTAGTTGATTCATTCGAATCTTTCGTAACAACATCCGGGCTACGAACTTGAGGTGTTTTTTCAGACGGACTAATAACAATTAATTCCTTCCCAGTTGTAGAATATATATCATCTTCTATTGTATCACTGAAATTTTCTTTTCGTGGTGATTTCTTAAGTATGCCTTTTTCCGGCACTGCGTTGCGTCCAACTTTTTTCTTACCTAATCCAACAGTACTTCCATTTTTCTTTACATTTGCAGTTGGAGAATATCTATCCGTATTTTGAGGCGATGGTTCCCTCGAAACATCTTGTTTCCTTGGAGAGGGTGTCCTACTAACTTGATCAATCGCTTCATTCTTTTTATCGTCGGTAATATGTGATTTGTTTTTGATACTGGGACGAGCAGGTGCTTTGATATGCTGTAAGCTACTAAGTGAAATTGTTTTTGAATTATTCGAATCGTCCTTAGTATCGACACCTTTTTGCTTTCTACGATTTTCTACACATTTATCATAATCAGGAGACAGTTGTGATCTGGTTGTTTTATCTGACCTACTTGTAATGACTTGATACTCCACATCCTCATTGGCATGATATTTGAAATCGGTTCCTGGTTTTCCGTTTTGTTTTGCGGTAGTTGACGGTGACTTGGTTGATATCAAGATGTCAGAACTTGGTGCATCGTTACTTTGAGCATGAAAGGAGAAACCATTTTTATTTATCGTATTAAGAATTTCTATTTTTGCCGTTGACTTGTCGTCGTTGGAGACTTTTCCCTGAAATCTACGGTATTTTTCACCATTTTTGTATAAATCCCCAGTTTCATCATCCTTAACAATCTCCATAGATTTTATATCCCCTACTTCATTAGGTTTTGACCTGTTATTAGATATGCCTCCATTAGAATACGACGAAGTAGGTCCAGACTTCACTTCAACCATCCCCAATGAAAAAAAATATTTACTAGCAGGTATTCGATACGATCTTATTTCTGATTTCCTTTTCAATTTAGATTGGTTGAATCTTTACACTTTTAAGTTTGTTTTAAATGTAATTACATATAGGGCATGTTTCGACGATCATTAAATCGCACAGTAATTGGTACGCAGATTAACACTGAATTGACTTACGTTAATAACTAATGCAAATATGTTTCTTTTAATCTGGACTGTAGTAATTGGGTTCGGTTTTTAAATATTCAGCCTAAACATAGATTTATTTGAGAAGATATATTTTTCATATCATTATTGACAGGTAATTGAATGCTGACATTTTTATGGATAATACAATAATACATTTTACCTTGATCTCGAATTAGTCTGAAAGCAAGACAGTCCTTACGATAGACCTTTGTACCTCAAAAGACATATGAACAAATGTTATAAAGATAACTAAGACAAGGGCTGTGGATTCGCAATTACATCTGTAAGTGTCTAATTGGCAATTTGCAATAATTAATTTTATTTATTGTTGTGATGAAACTTTTTTCTAAAACCTGGTAGATTTCTTAATGTCAAAACTTGCTAGAAAATAAATACGCAAAAACATTTACCATTTTCTGACAAAAAAAGTTTTCTTACATGTGTGGAATTGAATTGGAATTGTTGGGCTTCCGGCCCCCCTCATTGGAAATATTGAAAATATTACATCTTAGAATTGAATCTTATATTTATCTCATTAATCGCCTTATTATATTGCCGTTTCATAAGAACATTTACAAGTTCTTTACTGGATTCCAGTCCCTTGTGGAAAATATCAAGTTTTGGTCCGAGCTGTGATTCTAGATTCCTTTTTCAATTGGTACTGGGATGAACATTTCACTGTCTACGACCTTTCAAAAGCTATTGCTGTTGTTACCAGACACTACCGCAATGAAAGGGGAGGTTTAGTGGGCCATATTTGGTAAAACCAAATACCTGTACAACGTCAGAACCATTGTGGTTGTCAATTTTCCGGTTGTTTTGGCCTGCTTTTTTCTTTTTGCCTTTTGGATTTCGACTCTGACAATTCTGGTGGGTACTTTTGTTACCCCTATTGATATTCTCATGAATACCTTCCAGCACAATCTTAACTGCATGACACGATGACAAGGGTACATCGACATGCTAAATCAGAAACATTAAAATTAAGACATAAACATGCATGTTTTTGATAAATTGTCACGAAAAATGTATTACCAAGTCAGTGAAATATGATGCATTTTGGGAGAACTATATAACTATTGTTCCTATTCATAGTCTTTATTTCAATTTTTATCATCTATCTGTATATTTTTTAAATGTGCACATATATCGGTTTAGGGATTTTCAAATGTTTTGATTGCATCTGCACTGAAGAGAAATAAGTTGTCGAAATGCGTATATGCACAAACTTAATTCACGGAGACTTCCGTATTTTGTTGTTCATTACAATTTTAAAGTAGTTTAATTACCCTACTGTGTTGTCGTAAAAATTGCAAAGATTGTGGGAAACAAATCTCTTTTAAAGAAGATTCACTTTTATCAAAATGTTTAATTGTGAAGCATCTGTAAATTCCAATCACGAATTTTCTAAGCTGTCAAAGTTGACATTCGATAACACCAAAAATCATGAAACATTTCGCTTTCAGTTAGAAATACAAACGTTCCTAAAATGTATACATTGGCAAAAGGATACAGAAGTAAAACGTGAAAAAGGGGGAATTCTAAGCTCAAAAATAAAAACAAAACACTTCAACCTGGATTTATGTAACATTATCTAATACAAAATTGACACAGAAAAAAATATACACAAAAAACAAAAACAAAAAGCACTAGCAGTGTGAACCCCCCAAAAAAACTGAGGTATCATAAGGTGCTCAAGCACGCGTGGCATCCCTCCCACTAATGAAAAGTCCGGTTCTGTCAAAGGCGGTGTCTGTTGGTTCGGTCATATATTCTAAGTCGACTCAAAACTTCCTATTATTATTTGTGAAGTTGAAACATTGTAACATCTGCCAAATCATGGTGACGACCTTAAAACTTCCGTGGTGACAATTATAACAGTGGTAATGTACATACCCTTGGTGTATAAGTTTATGAGACAGTAATTTTGCTTTGGTGACAAAATCGCTGTACCAACCACAATCATGACAACTGCTTACAATCAGTGAAATGTTGACGCAACATGAGTTAAACTTATCTTATTTATTAAAGAAGAGCATAGCACAACAGGCAAAGCCTATACAAGCCCTCTCCCATAATGCATTAGGTATACAATACAAATTCAGCTATGAACAAAACATAAATACAATGTAAAAAAATGGATAGCAGGAAACACCTGCAATTGCTGAAAATTATAATTTCATGCCACAATCTGCTAAGGAACTACACAATAAAACCACGAATAAGACAAAAGACAAACGTAAACAACGATATGAACTCGGGACAGCCGGACGTGGTACCGGCACTAGCAAAAGCCAACTGTTGTGTTAAACCGGTTCATTGGTTAAGCATCAAGTATGAAATAGCAGGTGCGATAAGAAAAATAGTTTACTTTATTCCTCGGTGCCTCCATAAGGAGTCTCAATAGTGGTCATCATTATTAATTTTCCTGCATGTTGACACCATTTGTCGGTGATATGGGAATATTACTGCTAAACAAACTAAAGTTTGCTATTGGAAAGTCACACTTGTTGTAAATCATTGTTTTCAGACGTGCAGAGTTATCAGTACAGAGGTATAAGTCCAGACATGATGCCGATGTTGTTGTATCGGTGGTCTCTTTAATATCGAATTCATTTGGATATATAGGATGAAGTTTTTCCTTAACCGGAGAATTGTTTACTGAAATTAAATCATCTATATAACGGAAACTAAAATCAAAGAACTTGGCTAGCTTACTTTCATTTGTAACTAACACTTGTTTTAAGCTAGATTTATACAAATACACCTAAAGAATCGACTAAAAGTGGCGCACGATTAGTTCCCATAGGTTTCCAAATTTGTCTGCTGGAATACTTGTCCTCCAAATTCAACAAATATGTTATCAATTAAAAACTTAAGCATTGCAATGACATGCTTATAAGGTGTTGTCTAACACTATTTCTCTAATGATATGTCAAATTTAAACCGGTTTTGACCCGTTAGATAACTTTCATATTCAACGTATTTTGAATAAAGCCCCGTGATATTTCCCGCTAAATTTATTCGGAATACAAATCTCGGTGTTTATCATTCACCTAAGAGAAAAAGATTACACCACTTTATCCCGATTATTACAATATTTTATCCACTCTCTATAGTTAATTTCAAAAATTTTAAAATGCTCGGCAAGCCTCGCACTTAAAATTTTAATATTAAACTATCCCTAGTGGAAAAAATATGATAATAAACAGGATCTTGTGGTGTAATCTATATATGCCAAATCTTTACCTAGCAATAAATATGAAGATCTTCTTTCATCGGGAGTACTGACAAAAAAAAGAAATACAGATGTATAAAGGCAAATATGTTAACACTGTTGCATTGTTTGAGTTCAGTTAAAGATAGATATTCTAACAAATTTTGAGAATCTAAATCTGATTCATCCCCTCCATCATTATATATAGACACTTGTTAACAGGTTAAACTAAAAATTTGGGGAAAAAAATCGCCTTTGTTTACAATGCACCTGCTCGCTTCGATTTTGAAAGGGTCTCCACTGCATTTTGAACAGATACATCAAGATAAGGAGGGTATTTGCCAAAAATACAAGTCGCGGGGAGGTAAAATTTCCCTAGTCTGAAAGGCGAGGGAAATTTAGACCCAAGACTTGTATTTTTGGCAAATACCCTCCTTATCTTGATGTATCTGTTCAAAATGCAGTGGAGACCCTTTCAAAATATTCCGACGTTCATACGAATATACAAATTCACTGTAAATTCCATTTTAATGAATCGGACTGCTATACTTGAAACACGCTAAGTTTCCAAATATGGAAATCCATAATCAAATATGTACTAAGTATTATTAATCAATATTGAAGTAGTGAAATCAAATACAGGTAATGGGAAATGAAGTACAACCTCTCAAATATATTTTTCCTTACTGTCGATATGGTAAATTTACAAAGTTGGTGCCCACATAAGACAGAGAATATTAATGAAAAAACAAAACAAAACAAAAAAAAAAAAAAACAAACAAACAAAAAAAAAGAAAAAAAAAAAACACACACACACAAAACAAAACAAAGCTAAAAATAACAAAACAAAACAAAACAAAACAAAAACAAAAGAAAAAAAAAAAGACTTTATGTTTCCGTACATAAAGTTTAATGTACACAACGAAATGCCACTATAATATGTGTTGGCCCCTACCAAATTTTGTAATACATAAAATGTAAGATAGTAGTTAACTTTTTAACTAGACACTATAATGATATATAGGGAATAATACATGGCAAAATCCGTATCACATGCCATATCATCCCGAGTTACCAATATCAACCCGAGGGCCTCTGGCCCGAGGGATGATATTGGTCGAGGGATGATACGACATGTGATACGGATTTTGCCATGTATTATACAGTTTATCATATATTTAAACAGAGGACTACTTAATCCCAAAAATACTGTAAAAAATGAAATCGGTAAGAGAAAATGCAAGTATTTTGTGAAAAAAAAATGGGCATAAATGACTGGAAGTTTGGTATAAAATCTAACATGTAAAGGAAAAAGGTTTGCTAGATTTTTTAAAATTGACACTAACATTCACGCCAAACAAATTTTTGTTACCCCAAAAAAAATTTTTACCCCCAAAATTTGTTTTCACCCCTCCCCAAAAAATTTACCCCCAATTTTTTTACCCCCACTTTCATTTTGAAAAATAAGTTGTATTGATTTTTTTTTTAGAAAAAGGGTATGATACAGGTCTAGCCATGCGATAAAGGGTGTGTGATAAAGGGTAAGCCATGCGATAAAGGGTATGCGATAAAGGGTATGACGTCATAGTGTGAATACGGAATGAAAGTCATGCATTTTATCACATATTCAAAACGTCTGTATTTTTTACTAAACATATGATAAAACCTCATAATATTTTTACTCACTCTTCTTCTAAGTAAATTACAAGAAATCGTGCTTTTTGAGTCTGATAAACCGTTATAAAATGAAACATCTCTTACTGATTGCCGTCCACATTTAATGAATGCATTTTTTATTGAGCCATTCTGTCGGTTTTTTATCATTCCCCGCGATACAAAACGAGGGAATGATGCTTTATCACTGTCCGTCCGTTCACAGGGGGAACATAATTTGTCGGTGGAACTCTTCTTGTACACAAATTGATGGAGGGACATTTATTTTTGGAACATTATTTTTATTCTTGTGATTTTGTTAGCTCAATTTCTCTTGCAGTTTTTCTGCTATAGGAAGATTCTATTTTTTTTTAAATGTACTTTTATTGAAGATCCACATGTGGGAAGGATTTTCAATTTGTTTAAGTTTTTTGAAAAAAATATACATACATTGTTTGATTAATATGAAAAAGAAAGGAAATGGGGTAAATGTCAAGGAGACAACATCCCATATCCAGGTTAAAACGACAGTAGTTGATATGGGAAAAAGCCGCAGGTTTTCAAAAAACGTTTTTTGAAAACCTGCGGCTTTTTCCCATATCAACTACTATCTACGGGACTAACGAGAATAAACAATTGTTATTCACTACAGTTGAGACGGGTAAAACGGGCTAGATTCTTAGTTCACTCACATTTTTTACGTTGCTTGCGGTTTAAGCATAACACGGGTTATACATAATACTGACGTGTATCTCTGGTTCTACACTTTTGATTCCTATATATTTCTAGTAAGTCTGACAGGTCGTCACCAGTGACTCTCTCTATAACGAATATATTGCTAAAAGGATAATATAAATATACGATTTCCCCTTGAATATCAAGTATTTCGTAAAAACCATACACCTTTGTTTTTATTTTTTTTAGATTGGTCAAATCATATGCAAGCATTTTTTTTTAACTGATTTTTTTATTATAAAAGTCAAACATTATTACTTGCCCTCCTACCTGAAATACACTCATAATTTTTCATCTAATAAATATTCGGGTTATAAAAAAATGACAACGATTCCCGTATATTTTTTAGAAAAGTCTAATACGAATAATTTTAAAACAATACAAGGAGTAAAAAATATGCCGAGTGATTACTTCCTGTTACTCAACGTGGGCCCATCTGGATCTGGTAAAACGAATTTGCTAATGCACCTTTTATTAAAACCCTTATTGTATTACGACAAAAAGAATTTAGAACAACATTACTATAAGGAACTAATTCGAAGATTCGAGGAAATAGCAGAAAAACTAGGTGTGTCTCTGGAAGATTTATTACAACTATCTAATGGTAAAGTTGAAGACATCGACTGCGAGGACGAAGCCGGTGATAAACAAAAAATCGTAATTTTTGACGACTATATTTGTTCACAACAAGATCAATTTTTATATTGTGAAATACTTTACAGGCGGAAGGCACAAGAAAATGAGCGTAATTTATTTAAGTCAGTCCTATTTTCGAATACCTAAAGACTGTCGTTTAAATTGTAATTTCTACGTAGTGTATAATTTTCCTAGTAAAAAGGAGAGAGAACTTATATCTTCAGAACTTGAGGTCTCAAAAAATACGCTTGATTTAACTACTAAAAATAAATATTCTTTTTTGTATCTTAACTTACCAGAGAAGAAAATATTTCATTGTTTTGATCAGAAATACAATCTTAACGTGTTAAAACAAATTACTTTTAATGACAAATACGTTTTCTTAACATTTAATCTCCTTTTTGTACCCCTAACAGGTAATTGATACGCTTTAGTGAAACTGCGACAAAAAATCAATACGACGTCAAGCTTAAGGTGATGGTAGTTTTCCAATCATTCTCACAATGTACATCGTTAGATAAACAACGACATATATTTTTGTATTTGTGTTTACTATTAAGGGATATAAATATTCCATACATAAACTAATTTTTTTTTACGGTATGTTATTTCAGGCAGAGGAAAAAAATAATAATAATGGATAGTTATAATACGAATATTGATTTTATAAATCAGGATATAAAAATAGCAACCCGGAAGAATCACGCCATGCTGGATTAAACTTTTCTCGGAGTTAACTTGTGGAAGAATTTGTGCGTGTTTTTTTCATGGATTTAATAAATCTTTATTATTTTTCTGCTTTGTCAATTGTTGTATGACAAAGTTACCGTATACATTATGGATTTATTAAATATTGTATATACGTCACGAATTTATGTGGACTGTCTACCGACTGCTAGACAAAGCACATAAACCTCATACGTCACGAATTTATGTGGACTGTCTACCGCCTGCTAGACAAAGCACACAAATTCATGACGTATGAGGTTTATGTGGACTGTCTACCGCCTGCTAGACAAAGCACATAAACCTTTAACGTATACACATTGTATATTTGTCATGGATTTATGTGGACTGTCTACCGCCCGCTAGACAAAGCACATAAACCTCATACGTCATGAATTTATGCGGCAGCTTCCTATAGGGACAGATTTATTCTTATCCAAGAAAATTCTTCCCTTGTATT
>MJUU01066106.1:93508-113396 GCA_002080025.1 Modiolus philippinarum | reverse complement strand
AAGGGCGTTTAGCCACAATCATTTCATTCATTTGTTTATAATTACTACACTAGTTTTAACAACAACCTAGTACACGAAAAGTAAAAAGACAGATTAAGACATAAGTATTCATTACTATGATAAACATATTCATGCTAAATTGTAGTTATACTGAAATTGCAAGGAACACAACTAAGTGTAGGCTATAAGAAATGCTTGTAATGGATTTACTTTAAAAATTAGCTAATAGTGTTGTTAAAATTTTCTGTCCTTTTTACTAACTTACAAAACTAATCAACTTATCAAAGCAATCAAAATATTTTTTCTATAGATTTAAAAAGAAGTCTCGTAATTTGGTGTTCGAAGCGCTTCATTACTGTACTCACCGTGCTTATATATAAATTATAAATAGACAAAATATTTTATCCTTATTAGCCGCTTCTTAATTGAAAAAGTACTTTTTAACAAAAAAGAATATCCGTCAAGATTTATACCATTAAATATCCTTTGCAGAGCGCCGAGGGTTTCAAACCACTGCTTCCCGTCGGATTCTAACCACAAATAGTTTCTAATCCCTAAACGTGCTTTGAATTTATGGGTATCAAAATACACTCAATTAAACGATTTCGATATGTGTCAACAATCCATGGTAAAATATTATTAGGTTTAGTGTCGACAATAAATGGTAAATTCAATTATGCTCAAATAAAAAAAACATACTTTTTAACTGACATATTGCAACGGTCAAGCGAGTGGCAAAAGTTTCGTTCCAAACAGATGTTATTTTTACAAGCCGTCATAAAAAAACTGCCTGCGAAACGCACTTTACACATTGTCAATTTATTAAATGTATATGTAGAATAAATGATTGGCAGCATTGCCATGAGAAGATTTTATATTTGATTGGTTTTATAAAAATAATATTATAAAAATAAAATGTAAAATCATTACTGGGCAGTGCAGCCAACGAATTGTTCTGAACACACCGCTGTCAATCAATAATCAACAATGTTTCTTTCTCCACGGACAGTCATGAAGAACGTCGGCTTGGAGTGTAAATTTATATCTCTTTGAAATGAAACTTTTGCAACTCGCTTGACCGTCGCAATAATCTGAGATAAAACAACGGCAATACAATACCGAATGAACAAAGGAGTGGAATTTACAAAAATCGAAGTCCATAGACATGGCCAAAACGAGGACATAAAAAGCAATGACGTTGAACACGTTGAACACAGAAAACAATGCACAGAAATAGAAACACAACATTAAAAAAAACAAGTCACTCACAGTGTGAACTCCAGTGAAACTGAGAGTGACATCATTTTCTTCGGAAGGGTAAGCATGTCCTACTATGTTAACAACACCCCTCACACTGTAAGTGTGTCAATCTAGGAAAATGTCAAAATCGGTAGTAAAATCAGCGAAAACGCGAATCTAGCTGAAAATGTCCGCTTTCATTTGGGATACTGACACGTTTTATCTTTCAATGATGTTATGGTGACGGCCATAGAATTTCTGGAGTGTGAAATTAACAGTGGTTGAAAAAATCACTGACTTATCAGCTTTTGGGACAATATCTTGGCTGTGCTAAAGAAATCACTGTAAAAACTACATGCTCGAATCAACTGTGAAATGTTAACTCCATAGGCTGGAGAGGTAGGTATATTGTTGTTTAGAAAGGGAAAGTTCACAATTTGAATATAAAAATCATCACGCTTGTCGTTTAGCTTATAGATTTCAAAAGTCCATCTTCGTCAATATACAACAAAAGATCCAGGTACGAAGCTGAAGCAGGTGTATCAGTTGTTTTTTTTATTTTCAAGCTCATTGGGATAGATCTAATGTAAATATTTCTTAAATTTAGGATTATTGAGAGAAAGTACATCGTCTATGTAGCGGAAGCTGATATTAAAGGACTGGGCTAAATGTTTTTTTTTTGTGTGTAAGCCCTTGTAAAAACTTGGCCTCGTACGACTAAAGGAAAAATTCAGCTTAAAGTGGTGCACAATTAGTTCCCAAAGGAATCCCTATTGTTCGAATTCGACAAAAATATTGTCGATCAAAAATTCTAACATTTGATTACATCAGTCTCAGTGAACTTCTTATTTGAATCCGTGTGGTTCTTAAAAAATGTATTGTCTTCCCCTACTTCTAAAAAAGTGTAGAGATGTATGCTCTTTATTTTTCTTAGATATGGTGTACTTGTACATGAGATGATATCTCATGTGTACACTTTGTTCAATTACTATTATCTAAATTTATGTAAATTCTTAAACCGAAAGATTAACTCTCTCCATCTTAGTTTAGTCCTTAGCTATATTTGATATTACTGATTATTTAGTTGAGTTTTATGCAATTTATATATTTTTTGAAATTATGGATTTCCTTTGTTTTGGTTCTAGAGCTGCTGATGAGGAATAAATTTCCGAAATGGCCATACAGCTCATTAAAATTAATGCAGTTTGAGCTAACATATGTGTTATGGTCTCATGTTCATTTATTCCATATCCTTTCGTAAAATATCTTAATATATATTTCTTGTCAAGCACAATCATTGCTTTATAAACTACTCAACAAACGAATCGATGTACAGTTAATTTTGTAGATATTTTTGTATTTCACAGTTTAAAGTATTTTTTTTCAGTGCATTAGTGTATTCAACACCAAACTGTAGTTGTTTATTCCATTTTTAAACAATTCAAAATCAGATAAGACGAAAATCCAAAATGTTTCGCCGTTAACGGATAGATGACTTCAATTATATGATGTCGATAATTGGGATATTAAATCAGGTAAATAATTTAAAATTGTAAATAAAAATCCAAAATCAATGTGAATAATGACTTAGCGCGGTCAGACCGTCGATTTTGATTTCTGTTCTCACTAAAGACCACCGCTTAATCTAAAGCATACATGCTAATCAAATGATAGATCACGTGGCAGCAATTCCCTTACGACATTGCGACGTCAAGATCGAGCAATTTGTTTTTTACAATTATAATTACGATAAGAAAGGTTGAAAACGGATAATTCATGTTCGTTATAGTTCGTCATAGTTCCAGATTTTCAAGTCAGTCGGTTCAAAAATGTGAGGATTTGGTAAAAGAAAGATGTGAATATACCAATTTATGGCACGCAATGGTAACAAAAATGCAGAATACCTAGTATTTCGAACGAAACCTAGGGGTTTTCGTGCGAAATACCAGGTATACCGCACGTTAACTAGGGGTCTCCGATCGGTATACATAGTATACATAGTATTTCGCCGAAAACCCTAGTTTCCGATCGAAATTGAACGAGAACTAGGGGTTTCCGACAAAAACCCACAGTTTCCGCTCGGTATCGGAAAAAGGAGTTTAAGCCGAAAATTTTATTCATAGTTTAAGCCAATGAGAAACGAGAAACGGAAATCGCTATTTGATATTTAACGTTCGTCCAATCAGAAACGGAAAACGGTATTCAGAGTTTAATTAAACCAATCAAAATCGTTTATCCTATTTATCGCTTATAATTCTCTCTTTTTTATTCAAATTTCGCAATTTTTTATTTATCAAATATATTTTGATATCTAATATAAGTTAATAATCAAATAGAGTTGTGCCTGTGATACTTTTGGGGTGCGAATGGATATCAGATTCGCGGGTCATGGGAAGATTCCATCTCGACTGTATATATATATTCACCATAACGAGTTAAAATTTGTGAATATCGCGGTTTTAGACTTAGTTAAAAAAAATATCCAATTTAACAAATCTCTAGATCAAAGATTTTTTACTTTCATATAATTTGATGAGTACGCTGTTTCGAAATTTTAAAAAATAATGAAATTTGGCATAAAATAGGTATGAGAAATAAATATTTTTATTTCTGATTTTGGTTTTACATTTAGATCATATTGGTTATTTGTTCTCTATCAGTTTTAAATATCTTTGAGTTTATGGTCTTCCAAATGTTTAGATTTTATCTGCACTGAAGAGACATAAGTTGTCGAAATGCGCATATGCAGAAAGTAAATTCACAGTAACTTCGGTATTTAGTTATTTGTTACTACTGGGTCGATGCCACTGCTGGTAGACTGATAGTCCCCGAGGGTATTCACCAGCCCAGTAGTCAGTACTTCGGTACTGACCCGAAAGCCGATTATTTTTGAAACCTTACAATATCTGAATTTCTGTAAATTTTGTTGAAAACTAAGGAGTATCTCCCTCTTGCAAAGCTCTGTCCTTAGCTGATTTTGGTTTTACATTTAGATCATATTGGTTATTTGTTCTCTATCAGTTTTTAAATATCTTTGAGTTTATGGTCTTCCAAATGTTTATATTTTATCTGCACTGAAGAGACATAAGTTGTCGAAATGCGTATATGCAGAAAGTAAATTCACAGTAACTTAGGTATTTAGTTATTAATTAGTGGTTAAAATTACAAAATCTCAGTCTTAAAAATGATCAAAACAATTCAGTGTTTTAGAGTTTTTACTTCATCATATCATTTCCAAGAAGTTTTATAATTCGCGATGTTAAAAATTTCATGGATTTTAGCATTTTAAAAGAGGTATGAAAAGTAAAATTTCAAGTTTATGTTTTAAACTTACTCTTTAAAATGACAAAAAAGTGTTTTGAAAATTTTACGTCATGATATCCTCTCGAAAGAGTTTTTTATGTTGCAAAATAAAAAAAAATCACCACATTTAGCCTAAAAAAGGTATGAAAATAAAATTTTTAGGCAGCAGTTTGAAACAACGGCAGTAAAATACCGAAGGAACAAGGGAAGCGAAGACTACAAAAATCGAAATACGAAAACATGGCAAAAACGGAAACAAAGAAAAACAAAGACAAAACAAGGACGTGAGACAGCTACTTCCACGGAAATAAAAAGATGACATTAAAAACTAAGGCACTTATAGTGTGAACTCCCATGAAAACCTTGGGTGACATCAGTTGCTCCGGTGCTCCGGAAGGGTAAGCATGTCTTGCTCCGCTAGCGGCACCCGTCACACTATCAGTGAGTCAATCAAGGGTTGAGTCATAACCGGTTATGTCAAATCCGTGAAGACGTGAAATCTAGCTGAAAATGTCCGTTTTCATTTGGGACACAGACACGTCATATCTGTCAATGATATCATGGTGACGGCCATTCTGAAACAACGGCAGTAGAATACCGAAGGAACAAAGGGGTGATATTCACAAAAATCGAAGTCCAAAGACAGGGCAAAAACGAGAACACAGAAAACAATGACGTTAGACGCAAAAACAATAACGGTAGACAGATACAAATCACATAAAACAGAAATTACAACATTCGGAACAAAGGCACTCACAGTGTGAACTCCAGTGAAACTGAGAGTGACATCAGGTGCTCCGGAAGGGTAAGCATGTCCTCCTCTGTTAACAGCACCCGTCACATTGTGAGTGATTTAATCCGGGGAAATGTCAAAGTCGGTAGTCAAATCCGGAAGACGTGAATCTAGCTGAAAATGTCCACTTTCATTTGAGATACTGACACGTCATATCTTTCAATGATGCTATGGTGACGGCCATAGAATTTCTTGAGGGATGAAATCAATAAAGGTATGAAAACCGAAGGGATGAAAGCAACAAAGGCTGAACAAATCCCTGACTAAGCAACTTTTGGGACAGTGCTTTTGCTCTATTCAAAAAATCGCTGTATAAACTACATGCGCGACAGTAACGAATCAACTGTGAAATGTTCACTCCATATGCTGGAGAGGTAGGTATATTGCTGCTCAGAAAGGGAAAATTCACAATTGGGAAGTTAAAATCATTACGTTTGTCATAAAGCTTAGATTTCAAACGTCCATCTTCATCAATGTATATAAACAGATCTAAGTACGAAGCTGAAGTAGGTGTGTCAGTAGTCTCTTTAATTTCAAGCTCATTTGGGATAGATCTGGTGTAAATATTCCTTGAATTTTGGATTATTAAGAGAAAGTACATCGTCTATGTAGCGGAAGCTGAAATTAAAGGACTGGGGTAAATGTTTTTGTTTTTTCTGTGTTAGCCCTTGTAAAAACTTGGCCTCACACGAGAAAAGAAAGAGATCAGCTAAAAGCGGCGCGCAGTTAGTTCCCATGGGAATCCATGTTAGTTCCTTGGGATTGAACTCAGTCTTTAAAAATGACAAAAATAATTTAGTATTTTGAAAATTTTATCCTATCGAAGGAGTTTTATAAATCGCGAATCAAAACCTTCATGAATTTTAGCATTAAAAAGGCATGAAAATTAACATTTTCAGTCTGTGGTTTAAACTTACTCTTTAAAAATAACATAAACAGTAAGTGTTTTGCAAATTTTACTTCATTATAACTTTTCGAAGGAGTTTGATATGTTGAAAAATAAAAAAAAATCATGAAAAATAGCATAAAATAGTTATGAAAATTAAATTTTTTTAGACAGTGGTTTGAACTCAATCCTTAAAAATGAGAAAAACAATATGGTGTTTTGAAAATTTAACATCATAATATCCTTTGAAGGAGTTTTATAATTTGCAAATAAAAAAATTCATTAATTTTAGCATTAAAAAGGTATGGAAAGTAAAATTTTATACTAACTGTTTCAAAATTCAAAAAATAGTCAAGTGTTTTGAAAATCTTACTTCATTATATCCTTGCGAAGGAGTTTGATATATTGCAAAATAATCTTCACAAGTTTTTGCTACGCCAGTAATAAAACTCCTTGGAAAGGATATTACGATGAAAAATTTTCGAAACACTGAATTGTTTTTGTCATTTCTAAAGACTAAGTTTAAACTGCTGATTAAAAATCTTACTTTTCATAACTATTCCATGCTAAAGTTGATGATTTTGTTTTATTTCGCAACATATTAAACTCCTTCGCAAGGATATAATGAAGTAAAATTTCCAAAATACTTAACTTTTTTGTTGAGTAGTATATATGAGTCGAATTTTGAAAACGCTTTGGTTTGACCTGGAATGTTAATTATATAAAAAAAAATTGACAGAATTCCTTGCATGGAGAACTTATTTAATACATCGACAAACGAATACCGAAGCAAGAATGAGGAAAGGGGAAATTCTAAAATCATAAATCGAAAATCACGGCAATTCACAGCAACACGAATTGAGACAGTATGACAAAGACAATACAAATAAACAAAAATAAACAAGAACGCCACAAAACTAAAACACTAGCAGTATAAACCCCTATAAAAACTGAGGTATCATCAGGTGCTCCGGAAGGGTAAGCATGATCTGCTCCACGCGTGGCACCCGTCGCACTGCCATTGAAAAGTCCGAATGATCATAATATAATTCTACAAAATGTAAAAGCTGATAATTTGCTAGAATTAGAATATAGATATCCTACATTCAAAATGTTTATACACAAAATATATGTTTGAAAAAAAATAAACAAAACAGTTGGTCTGTTTTCCCTCGTCCTAGTTGGACACTCATGTTTTTAAACTTTAAGGGAAATTAACATGATCTTTTACTTTGTTTATGGTTGATTTTTTGCTTGCCTTTCATTTTGCATATTTATCCAATTTATCTAGTAAATTGATGCATATTTTCACCATTTCATTTAATCTTTGCCATTTTTATAAAACAAATCTGATTTATCGATTTCAATCTCCATTTATGAGCAAGTGATTTTTAAAAAAAAAAATTATTGTCAACTAGGGACTCGAAGATTAGGCCTGTATCGTTCACCTAAAAAAATTCTTCTGCGCCATGCCTATTATAATATATAAAACTGACGTTTTTTTCGTGTATAGTCTAAAATTTTGTTGAATGGACTTCAGTGGTTTCTATTTTGTCAGATCCGATGGAGTCGAGTGCTTTATTTTAATGGAACTTCCAAAACAATAACGACACATATTACTTATATTCGCTTCAGTCAGTGTGAATACAATGTTGATTTTTCTATATGGTCCAAAGTTTAAACTAGCAGAAGGGTTTTTGTCGGATAAGAATGAATTGAACAATTTATGTGAAAGCCCTCCAAATCATTCATTCTGATAAGTTTAAATCTATTTGCTCAAATAGTTTCAGAGGAGATGATGAAAACGATTATTATCCTAAGAGGCCCGACGTTAAACTCTGTGCTGTGCTGAAGTCCATGGTTTTTTTTTCATCGCAGCGGAAAGAAATTGGAAGTCTTTGTTTAAGATATGTCAAACACCATGCCTGTAATTTTTGGTTGAAATTGCATCAGTGGATGATGATTAAAATGTGATTTTGATCCAATTTATAATTTGCTATCTGTATTGGCAACTATATTTTTTTTGTATCCAACCGAAAATAGTACTCTTTTTAAAGGACCTTCACAACAGTACAGTTGACTACAATATGCTCCAATATTTTCAGAGTGGATGACGAAAATGTTTTTTTCCCAAAAGGTCCAATGTTAAAAGTCTAGTTGAATATGCTTTAAAGGTTTCATCGGAGATTATAAAATTATGAATATCCCATGCGGTCAATGCAGCGCTGCTGGCCATTTTTTGGTCGAATCTAGAACGAAATTAGTAATTTTCGTTAAGGACCTTCCCAATATGTATATCATTCCAGTACAGTTTACTTTTGACTGTCAATAGTATCAGCGCAGATGATAAAAATGGTGTTTCTCCAATAGGATCTAAAGTTCTTCGCTACTGACTATGTTTTTTTTTTTCTGAACAAAATAAGTAGTCTGTGTAATGGACCTTCCTCATCAAATACAATAAATACGCAAATTACATAAAAGCAGTTATTTTCGTTATGCTGTACACGTGTTTCGATAAGTAACCTCTACAGCAGCATTTAAAGTAATCAATATTGAAAGCCATTATCCAAAGAGTTAAAAAAAGAAGTTCTCATTACCAAAAACATCGAAATAGGTGGCCAAATTCAGTACCAAGGACATCCATTGGCGCCATAGACAGAATGAAGTCTTAGTATTTTCAAGGGGTTAGATTTTTGATACAAACAGTAAATTTCTAAACTAGAGGCTCAGAGACTGAGCATATATCGCTCACGTTACAAACTACTTCTATGCCATGCATGTCTAAAAATGATGTTTCTTACCAATGGGGTCTAACGTTCAGCTATTTCCCCACTAACACCTGTGTTTTGTCTGATGTTATTGAGATGAGTAATTTTTTAATCGGACCTTCTATACATTTAGTTAAATTTGCTTGAATAGTTTCAGAGAAGATGATTAAAAGGATGGTTTTCTCTTACCGGGCTCCAATGTTAAACTATGTTCTGCACTGGAGGCCATGTTTTTGTCCATCGAAATGAAATGACCTATTTCTTGTTAAGGACCTTTAGTACATCACTTCTGTTAAGTTTGGTTGAATTTACTTCAGTAGTTTAAGAGGAGAAGATGAAAATCTGATTTTTCCAAGTGGTTCAATGTTAAACTATGTTCCATGCTGGTGGCCATGTTTTCTATGAGATTGTAACGAAATGAGCAATCTTTGTCTAAGACCCTCCATACATCATTCCTGTAAAGTTTGGTTGAATTTGCTTCAGTCGTGTCAGAGAAGAAGTTAAAAATGTTAAACCTAAGTTCCGCGCCAGCGGCGGTTTTTTGTCGGATTGGAATGAAATGAGCAATCTTTGTAAAGGACTTTTACTGTTTGTAAAGGACTTTAACTGTTTGTAAACGCTTTTACTGTTTGCTGTTTTCCTGTTTTTGTAATTTTAGTACATCATTCCTGTAAAGTTTGGTTGAATCTAATTTTCCAATAGGGTCCAGTGTTAAACCAACGTTCGTATTGCTGTGAATTGCGATGATTTTAGATTTATGATTTTAGAATTTCCCCTTTCCTCGTTCTTGCTTCGGTATTCGTTTGCCGATGTATCCTTTAAATTTAAATTTGCTTCAATTATTTTAGAGGAGAAGATGAAAATGTGCTTTTCCCATAAGGTCCAATGTTAAACTATCTTCCGTGATGGCGGCCATGTTTTTTATTGCATCGAAACAAAATGAGCAATCTTTGTTAAAGGACCTTTAGTACATCATTCTTGTAAAGTTTGGTTGAATTTGTTTCAGTGGTTTCAGAGGAGAAGGTGAAAATATAATTTTTCCATAGGGTCAAGTGTTAAACCTAAGTTCCGCTCTGGCAGCAATGTTTTTATCGGATTGAAATGAAATGAGCAATCCTTGTAAAGGACCTTCCATACATTATTCCTGTAAAGTGGGGGTTGAATTTGCTTCAGTGTTTTCAGAGGAGAAGATGAAAATGTAATTTTCCCATAGGGTCAAATGTTCAACTGTGTTCCGTGCTGACTGCCACGTTTTTTATCGGATCGGAACGAAATGTGAGAAATCTATGTTAAGGACCTTGAGAATATCAGTCCTGTAAAATTTGGTTGAATTTATTTCAGTGGTTTCAGAGGAGAAGATGAAAATGTGATTTTCCCATAGGGTCAATGTAAAACTATGTTCCGTGATGGCGGCCATGTTTTTTATCCGATCAGAACTAAATGAAAAATCTTTGTGAAGGTTCTTTAGTACATTATTCGTGAAAAGTATGGTTGAATTTGCTTCAGCACTTTCAGAGGAGAAGATGAAAACGTGATTGTTCCCATAGGGTCCAATGTTTAACCTAAGTTCTACGCTGGCGGCCATGTTTTTTAAACGGATCAGAAGGAAATGAGCATTCTTTGTAATGGACCTTCTATACAAAATTCAAGTAAAGTTTGGTTGAATTTGCTTTGGTGAAAATGTGAAAAGTTAAACGGACGGACGAACGACGGACGGAAGAAACATAATTTGTTTCATAAAAGCAAGAGAGAAGACAGATATATTTCCTGTAATAATTCCTGTCAAGTTTGGTTGAATTTGTTTTATTGGTCAGTGGGTTCGGAGGTGACGATGTAAATATGAAAAGCTAACAGACGATGGGCAGCAAGGCTATGGACGATGAAGGCCAAGTAATGGGAACAGTCCAAAGATACCTTAGTGGTCTGGTGAACCTGAACACGTAATTATCTAACCTTAGTCGGTCTTAAATCCACTGGATTTAACATTATTTGAATTTGAATTACAGCATAGATAAGCCATAATTTTTTCTCGATATCCTTTTTGCAGAAGTAGTGTTGGAGTCCTTGTTTCTGAGAGATGATTTTGAAGGCATGACTGAAACTAAACTGCAATACATTTAATAGCAGATTTCCATTTCAAAAACCTGTGTCTTCTCGGTGCTTATCAAGGTAAAGCAAATAAATGTGTGAAATAAAACAAAAAAAAGTTTCATGATAAAAAGAGAGAAGACAGAAATCTTTTCTGTTACTCAGAAGTTATTGTATCAGTTTAAACAACACTTCGATTTTTAGCAACTGCAGGCCATACACAATAGTAAATATCTATCAAGGAGTACACCATGCAATGCTGCTGTCTGAAATTCTTACAACAATGAAATTAGTTATATACCTACACTCATGTCTTTACATCCGACATCATAATAGATTATCCCATCTGGAGTTATATATCTGTCAACGGAGCATGCCTGGATGAGAAAACATAGCGAACTACTACATTTTCATATTTTACTTGGTTAAGTTTCGACACTCAAGTTTTTCCGTGCCTTTTATCTAATTTTTGTTGTGCATAAAACAAATGTCGATTTTTTATTAACACACCCATTAACATCTTTGAGACATGTTTAATTTTATACTATGTTAATCAAAATGTATCTTGGAGACGGATTAATATAAGACTTGGGTTGAGAATTTTAATAAAAAAGTTGATTTGTTCTCCCTCGTCCTAGTTGGACATGTACCTTTAAGACATAGCAGGAACACAAATAATGGCAAAAGAATAATCAAATGCCACAATCTACCTAAGAACTGCACAAACATAAAAACAAATAAAGTAAAAAACGAACCTAGGCAGCTATGAAACTCGCGACAGCCAGACTTAGTACCAACACAAGCAAAAACTTAAAGTAGGCTATAACCTGTTTATGGGTAACCAAACTAAACCTGTCTCTGTTTTGCTACTGATTCATGTTCATCTTGTTAACTAAATTACAATTTGCCAATATAAACGGTTTATGTAATTCAATGATTCCGTTTGATGTATTTGATTTACTGTATTGTTTTTATCGATATGCTATCTGTAATTATTCAAATAACGATCAATAACCAATACATCAATACATACAGTGATAAGCCCTTTATTATACTCTGTGAAATTCGCATTTAATCTATTTGTTAAGCTCCACCTAACTTATTTTTCGTCAATTAAGTCTAGAAACAATTGTTGTCAAATTTATAAGTATGCTAGTAGATAGATAGTTTTATTCAATCGGTCGAGAATCAAGTAATTCCCGCTTACTGGCATTTGATACACTCATTCCTGCCTTCAATTTACACAGGATTTCCTATCTCGATAGTTCCGTATTCAAGAGCTGCGTCTGAATTCATGCCCATCTACTTAACTAACTTACAACATGTCAAAATTATGGTATATCCAATCATATATATCTGATCTTACCTCGTACTGGCCACACTTGACTACCCTACTACAATCCTGAGGCAACGGTATGTGATTACAAGCCAAACAAACGTGTCGGTCTGCGGTTATCCCTGTTACTAGTGAAATTGTGACTAAGATAAACAACCTGTAATGAAAACATGCTTGGTAACATTATGACTTGTGCATATTATGGTGACTCAGCACTTATATCTGTCAACAGCCCTTTGCTGCATGTCTCCCAGATCCAGATTAATAGCTTCGATATCTCTTGACAGACAAAATTACTAATAGGAGCACTCAGAATTAAAAAAAATTATGTATGAAAAAACACGTATCTTGAGGTAAACAAACAAAACAAGAAAAAAAGGATTGGAATGAACATCTCTGATCAGGATTTATGATCAGGTTATAAATAAAGGTAACCATTCCGGCATGAAAATGTGAAACACTCTTATTTTAAAATCAAGTATATAAGTAGAATATATAATTGTATAATTGTTTATACAGCTGTTATTGTTTTCATCTTTTTGTCAATGCGACAGACTCTAGGCTGAAAACACTGTACACTTCCCAGAATAGGTAAATTTGTAACAAAACTGCGGTTTAAGAAGAGCGGTGATACTTTTATGGTATCAGACAGCTATGAGTTCAATTGAAATTGTCGATTACTGTGGCACGCTACCAAAACCATTTAAATATTCTATGTGTTCCTTCATAGCCAAAATTACATGAATCTAAATCTCAAGTTTCCATGATAAAGTTTAATGGGGTCAGTAGACAGGATACTGATGAGTTTTTTTATGAACATTCCAGATCGAACTACATCATAACAAATACAAGTTTTCTTGTGATTGACTCTATGACTGCACTGTGGTTGTTTACATGTTTTGATTGTCATCCGGTAGTCTTTTTGTCGGGAAACGGATGACAGCGATTGTAAGAACACTTTTCCAGTTAATTTTATGTATGTTGATGATCCCGCATCCATAACCAAAATATACCTCGATGTAGCGTTCTTCGACATCCATCTATTAATTCTGCTCAAATCGGTGCTAGTGCCGTCTTGAACTTACTATGAGTTATGAGGAAAGCTAATTGTTGAAGGCCAAATGATGATTTCAAGATGAAGAACAACAACAAAAACTTTGTTCCCGTGAGAAGTTCTACAATTTATATGTAGAGACTTTGTCTCATGTACAATTTCACCATATTCCTTCATTGTTTATACACTGAGCAAACCACGATCGAGTTAAGGAAGATAAAGATTAAAATTGGGTTCATCTCAGTTCAATTATGTTAAAGTAAGTATACAAAGAGGTCAAATCAGAAAAATATTGACTCTACTTATAAGGTTTTTTTTTGGCGTTCTGTTTACTAGTTTTGTTAAATCGACTTTTTAATTATATTCACTGTCATCAATTTACTTACAGCGACTTCGGTATTTTATTATTTATTTAAACTTTAGTTATTATAGTCTTGTAAAGCTATGATCAACAATGATTAAAGTAGTTTTCGAGATATAGGACACATACTATCATTATGACAGTACTGTCAAGGTCTTTTAATTGATAATGAATTTCAAGGATACATTTATCAAAGTGCTCAGAATAAATCTATAGTATTTTGAAAAAAAGTCATGAAATAAACTTTATGTGTATACTGTAAGTTGGACTGCTTTTTATTAAATAGATGGTCGGTTGTCCGCATGTTTTACTTTGATGTGTGTTCCATTGATGAATACGCAGTATAAGTCGAAACGACAATGCGTGAACATCGTTTTGCATACTACGAGCCCCATATTCTTTCATTATTCAAAATGTTGTTATTACTAAATAGTAAGTGAGAACCGAATCGTCAGTCAAAAGAACGAACTTATAAAAGCTCATAATATTAAATTGCCTAAATCATTGTATTGCAAAATTTTGTTTCAAACTAAGGAGTATCAAGACCATCATGCATAGCACTGTTCTTAGCTGAATTTTGGCTTTTCTATTAAGATCCTTTTAGTTATTTGTTCTCTATCAGTTTTTACACGCTTTTCGGTTATTGGACCTCCAAATGTTTTGGACTAATCTGCACTGATGAGACATAAGTTGTCGAAATGCGCATTTGCAGAAAATAAATTAACAGTAACTTTGGTATTGGGTATCTAAATGTAATAATGGATGATTCTGAAATGTGTTGATCAATTGTTGATTAATATTTATTAATTGTGTGTGATTTTAAGACATCACGAGATTCACGTGGCTTTGTACATTACTATTAAATAACTAAATACCGAAGTTACTGTAAATTTACTTTCTGCATATGCGCATTTCGACAACTTATGTCTCATCAGTGCAGATAAAATCTAAACGTTTGGAAGACCAAAAACTCTATCAAATCATGAAAAGCCGTTGTTGAGTTTATTCGCTATTTATTGATACATATTGTATCTATAGATGAAGTATAGACATTCGCATATGATTCAAAGATATTAATAAATCAATTTTGAATATTAATGTAAAGCAGTTCTTTTTATTTTGAGTTAAACTTTTAATGAACTTTTTTATTGTGTTTGAAAAGTAAGTTTTGTAGTAGCGGTTTAAGCACAATATTTGAAACGACAGAAACTTTTCAGATTTTTGTGTAGTAAATATCATATCATTACAAGCTTTCTAAAGATTTTAAATATTTTACGAAAGGACATGGAGTAAGTGAACATGATACCATAACACATATGTTAACTCCAACTGCAATTAATTTAAATGAGCTGTATGGCCATTTCGGAAATTAATTCGTCATCAGCAGCACTAGAACCCAAACATAGGAAATCCACGATTAAAAAAATTTTAAAAAATGCATAAAACCAAACGAAATCCGAATAATCAGTAATATCAAATATGGTTAAGGACAAAACTACGATGCCTTGATATATAAATTTCATGAATATCAGCACAAATATGGATTGAAAATACGACTATTTGTTTGTCAATTTCAAACTAAATCCCAAATAATGACAAAAACGATTCAGTGTTCTTAAAGATTGTCTTTGAAAGGAGTTTTTTGTTTCAATATGCAATAACATGAAAAGTGTATAGAGTAAATGCACATGAGACAGGTCCTATAAATACATGACAGAGCCAAGCAATGGAGCAACGCTTTTATTGTTGATTTTCATCTTGAAGTAACCATGAGGCCTTCAACAATTAGCTCTGCTCATCCCATATAGTAAGTAGAGAACGGCCTCTGGTTTGAGCGGATTTTATTTGCTTATTGTCGTACAACGCTTTATCGATGTTCTTTGAGCCCATGGATGCAGGACGTTTACAAACAATAACTATCATTCGTTGCCAGACAAAAATTTCCTAACAAAACTCGTGACTTTAAGCATACATATGGTTTCAAAGTATGAATTTTATTCTGCTCTTTTAAGCTCTTTGACAATGATCGATATTATTCCGTTTTATTTTAAATTAAACTTTATCACATCATTAAAAAGAGTATATTCATGTATGTTGCGATATCCAAATATAATGAGTTTTTCCATTAATGATATGAAAAGTAAGATTTTTACTACAGTTTAGCTAAATCTTAAAATAATGTCCAAAACATTTCAGTATTTTATATCTACTTACAACATCTCGAAGGAGTACATATTTTGCAATCTCCAAATTTAATTTCTTATAGGATAAATATGATTGGAAAATTAGATTTGAAGTCTTTGTTTAAAAGTTATTAATTTAACATGACTAGAACAAATCATTTTTTTTTTGTTTTACATTTTGATAAGTTTTTAAAGGAATTTTTATGCCGCGATATCCGATTTTAATGACTTGTTGTATAAATATGATTGGAAGGGTAAAATTTGGAGTCTGAGGTTTAAAGTGAATCATTAAAAATTACCCAAATAATAAATGTTTATTGAAAATGTTGCTATAAAAGTACCTTTCGAATCAGTATTTATAGAATGATATAAAAGGTTAATGAAATTCATCACAAATAAAATTGGAAATAGGGGTAATATCAAAATTACCGAGCAGAATTGTTAGGAGCCAAAGTCCAAGAGCAGGGGGTCCAACCTAATTGGTTGGAGAAATCTTAATTTGGTTGGAGCAAAATAGTTTGTGCATGAGTTTAAGTTACTAAGCAATTTAAACAATTGCTAAAAATGTTACCTTTCGGCTATGACTAAATAAATTCACCCTTTTTAGTCAATATTTGTTCAAAATACGTAAGATTTCGAAAGCTATTGACGAAAAACATCGGCGACCTTCATTTTGAACTACTGTGATATTTTCGAAACGGTTTTTTCTTCAATAACTTTTGAAATCTTTAATATTTTGAACAAGTATTGAATAAAAAAGATTCAGTTATATAATAATTGTTGAAAGGGAACTTTTTTATTAATTGAAATGCTCTTAATAACCCAATTTGATACAGAAACGATTTTGCTCCAACTAAATTAAGACTCTTCCAACCAATTACGTTGGACCCCCTGAAGAGGCTAAATGGCAAAAGGCAGTTTGAAAAACCGGAAAAATTGTCGACCGTGATGGTCCTAACTTGGTACACACATTTCATAAGAAATGATGGGTTTACCGGCTTAATGACGCGCCAAACCTCCAATTCCTCAATAGCAATTGCTATTGAAATGATCATCTAAGTATTAAGAAAAAATGATTTTTGAATCAAAGTTCGGACCGAAACTTCAAAGTTTTCCACAAGGCACTTATATATATCAAAGAATATATATCCAAGAACTTTTATAATGATTGTATGAGATGGAATATTTTTAAGTATTGATTGATAAGGCGGTCACCAAGATAGCTTTGTCTTATGGCAAACACTGTATAATATGTGTTAGCTCTGGCGTAACGAATCAGCTGTGAAAGCAGGAGAAGTTGAAATATTACTGTCATTGTTAAGGTAACTGAAAAGTAATATTTTTGAATGCAGTTTAAATTCAAGAACGACAAGAACACATTGATCTTTTTTTTTCCAAATTCTACTTATAAATCAATTGAAAGAAGTTTATATGTTTTGATATCCAAATCTCATAATTTTAGCAGAAATGTGGTTTGCAAAGGAAGATTTTAAGTCTGCAGTTTAAGCTTAATGACCAAAACAATTCATTTTTAGCTCACCTGGCCTAAAAGGCCATGTTAGCTTTTCCTATCACTTTTCGTCCGTCGTCCGTCCGTCGACAATTTCAAAAATCTTCTCTGCAACTTCTGGGCACATTGTAACCAAACTTGGCATAATCATCACCAGGGTATGCACTTTAAATAAATGTGTTCGATTAGTCGGCTGTTCAAACGATATGGCCGCCATTGCTTAAAATAGAACATTGCAGTTTTTGGCCAATCACTCGAAAACGTTACACATATGAAAAATCTGACATAGGTAAAACTGATCAGCATGATGAGATCTACCTACCGTACAATTTTGAAGAAAATCTGAAAACCCATCTTGGAGTTATAGCCCCTTTTCCGTAAAATTTTTAAAATGTTTGCATTTTTTAATTTTTCATTTCAAAAAGTGTAACAGATAGAGGTCGAGCGTAAATTGCAAAAATGTTCAGCATATCAAGATCTACATACATTGAAATTCTGAAGAAAATAAACAAGAGGCTCTCAAGAGCCTGTATCGTTCACCTGGGTCACCGCTGACATATGCAGTAAAAATAATCCCAATGTTTTAAGGGCATTATTTTCAAATTTGTTAATAGACATTGTATGTTATATTATCTTAAGTTAAACTATATTCCAGACTGGCAGCTATTTAGGATGGGGTCGCAGTTCTGCTGTCATCTTTCTTGAAGGGTACCATTGAGTCTAATTTTGGTTCCAATTAACTAAAGTTTTTCAGAGGAGAACATCTTTCAATGCTTTCCGATAGGATTCCGTTAGGTCTCAAGGTAAAACTATGTTCCCCACTGGGGCCATCTTGAATGCGATGCGACAAGCCAGGCAAATTTTTCAAACGGGAACAACTATGGTCTGTTGTGTTTTCCCAAAGGGTCAAATGTTAAATCTGTTTCCCGCTGGCAGCCATCTTGCATAAAGCAAAGACCTGAAAAACAACTCTTTTGCTGGGCGGCAACCTAAAGACTGTTGTGGCCAAGTTTGGTTCCAATTGGCTGAAAAGTTTCAGAGAAGATCTTTGAATGTGTTTTCCAAAAGGGTGCAATGTTAAAACTATGTTTCCTGCTGGCAGACATCTTGGATAAAGCGCAGACCTGAAAAATGACCTTTTTGCAAGGGGCCACCTAAAGACTTTTTTGCCAAGTTTGGTTCCAATTTGCCCAGTAGTTTCAGAGGAGAGATCTTTGAATGTGTTTTCCAATAGGCTCCAATGTTGAAACTTTGATCCCCGCTGGCGGCCATCTTGGATATGGCGCGGATCTGAAAAACATTTTTTTTGCAGGGGACCATCTTAAGAGTATTTTGGCCGAGTTTGGTTTCAATTGGCCCAGTAGTTTCTGAGGAGAAGATCTTTGAAAGTATTTTCCCATAGGGTCCAATGTAAAAACTATGATCCCCGCTGGCGGCCATCTTGGATATAGCGCGGATCTGAAAAACAATTTTTTTGCAGGGGACCATCTAAGGCCTATTGAGGCCAAGTTTGGTTTCAATTGGCTCAGTAGTTTCAGAGGAGAAGATCTTTGAAAGTGTTTTCCCATAGGGTCCAATGTTAAAACTATGATCCCCCTGGCGGCCATCTTGAATACAGCGCGGATCTGAAAAACGTTTTTTTGTGAGGGATCATCTAAGGACTATTGTTGCCAAGTTTGGTTTCAATTGGCTCGGTAGTTTCAGAGGAGAAGATCTTTGAAAGTATTTTCCCATTGGGTCCAATGTGAAAACTATGATCCCCGCTGGTGGCAGCCAACTTGGATATAGTGCGGATCTGAAAAACAACTTTTTTGTAAGGGACCATCTAAGGACTATTGTGGCCAAGTTTGGCTTTAATTGGCCCATTAGTTTGAGAGGAGAAGATCTTTGAAAGTATTTTCCCATAGGGTCCAATGTTAAAACTATGATCCCCGCTGGCGGCCATCTTGGATATAGCGCGGATATGAAAAACAAATGTTTTGTAAGGGACCATCTAAGGACTATTGTGGCCAAGTTTGGTTTCAATTGGCTCAATAGTTTCAGATGAGAAGATCTTTAAAAGTGTTTTACCATAGGGTCCAATGTTAAAACTAGGATCCCCGCTGGCAGACATCTTGGATATAACGCGGGTCTGAAAAACAACTTTTTCGTAAGGGACCATCAAAGGACTACTGTGGCCAAGTTTGGTTTCAATTGGCCCAGTAGTTTCTGAGGAGAAGATCTTTGAAAGTATTTTCCCAAAGAGTCCAATGTTAAAACTATGATCCCCGCTGGCGGCCATCTTGGATATAGCGTGGATCTGAAAAACAATTTTTTTTGCAGGGGACCATCTAAGGACTATTGTGGCCAAGTTTGGTTTCAATTGGC
>MJUU01066106.1:76423-92443 GCA_002080025.1 Modiolus philippinarum | reverse complement strand
AGAAGATCTTTGAATGAAAAGTTTACGCCGGACGGACGACGGACGGACGGACGACGGACGAAAAGTGATGGCAAAAGCTCACCCTGGCTCTAGCCAGGTGAGCTAAAAACCCTTGTAGGATTTATTGCCCTTTTTTCACAGAATTTAAAAAAATTTCGTATTTCTCGTCTTTTATTTCCAAAAGTATAGGAGATGAAGATTAAGTGTAAATTGATAAAATGTTTGCCATGTTGTGGCGACTTCAAAACTGGTGTTGAAAATTGTTCCATGACCGCCATTTTCCAAATGGCCGCCATAAAAAGGCGGGAAAATTCAACAGTCTGATTTCAATAAAATTTGGTTTCCACATAGATATTGATGTTGCGATTTCAAAATCGGTGTTGAAAATTGTTCGTTGACCGCCATTTTTAAAGTTTGGTTGAATTTGTTTCAATGGTTCCAGGAAATAAGATGTGATTTTTCCATAGGATCAAATGTTAAAACTATGGCCACAAGTACGGAATAGAGTTTTAAACATTTCATCTTCTCCTCTGCAACCAAACATTACAGAAATGCTGTGTGGAAGGTGCTTTACAATGATTGCTCATTTCTTTCTTATTTTTGATAAACAAATATAAAAGTACTTGAATGACATAGCGTTGGGTCTTTACAAATAAACTCATCTTCTTCAAATTAAAAAAAAACATAAATACGAAAAAAAGCATAAAAACAGATAAAAATTAAACAAAACAAAACAAAAAAAAACAAAAAAAAAAAAAAAAAAAAAAAAANACAAAGCATAAAAAAACAAAACAAACAAACAAAAAATAAACAAAAACAAAAAAACAAAACAAAACGAAAACAAAAACGAAAACAAAGTTTAAAAACAAATTATGGAAAAAATACCGAAATCAATGTCCATTTAGTTCCTGTAGATGCGCATTTCAACAACTTACGAACTTACGTCTCTTCAGTGCAAATGAAACCGAATAATTTGGAAGTCCTTATTTGGAATATGTGAACATCTGTTGGAGAACATATTTGCTAAAGGATCTAAATAGTCTAAATAGTCAAGCCAAAATCAGATAAGACAGAGTTATTCATGAGGGGATACTCCTTAGTTTCAACAATTTTAGATATTGCAAGTTTCAAAATAAAATTGGTTTTCGGGCCAGCATAGAAGTACTGGCTTTGCAGTTGGTGAAAATACATTGGGACTAACAGTCCATTAGCAAATACATTGGCCCAGTGTTGATAAAAGCTAAATACAAAAGTTATTATTAATTAGTTTCTGCAGATTGGCATATTGATGCAGAAAAACCAAAACATTTTAAAATCCATATACTGAAACACTTGTAAAAGCTGATAAAGAACAAATTATCTATAGAATCTAAAAGGTCAAACAATATTCAGCTAAAGACAGCAAGAGACCACATAGCTGAGCCTGTAAATACGGGACTTTTGAATCGTGTTCAGTCCGATAACAGATCCATTTTTATACGTAAAAAATCAATACATTGAGAGGGAATCACTAATTAATTAACACTGTTGAGCTAAGGGTGATTAATATTTAATCGATTTGTAGCGCTCCAGTTTAAATTTTTTTTCGTCAATTAAAATTTAGTTCAAAAATTGTCATACAGGAAAAATTATAAATGCAATTCAATTTTATAAATAGATTGTTTTTTATGTGGTATATACTTATTTCAATAGGTTTAGAAATCCAGTTTTCCGTCTTACTGGTATCCACGGCATTCGTTTCCGCCTTCAATTACACGAAATTTCCAATCTCGAAAGTCTAGTATTAATATTTTTCTGCCAGTGCCGGTACCAAGTCCGGCTATCCCGAGCTCCTATCGTTATCTATGTTTGTCTTTTGTCATTTTATTAGTTTTCTTGTGCAGTTCCCTGGTTGATTGTGACATGTGATTGTAATGTTCGGCCATTGTAAGTCTTTCCTGTTATCTTTCCTTCATTAATTTTGACCGTCAAATCAAGATTGACTCCCCCGGACTTTCAAATAATTCACTGGTATATCGATTCTAATACAATTAATCAATTTAGTGTTATC
The DNA here is from genome assembly GCA_002080025.1 of Modiolus philippinarum. Classification (NCBI taxonomy): domain Eukaryota; kingdom Metazoa; phylum Mollusca; class Bivalvia; order Mytilida; family Modiolidae; genus Modiolus; species Modiolus philippinarum. Next base: position 90,393 of record MJUU01066106.1, on the reverse strand, counting down.
TGTATGAAACGTAATTGTTAAGTTGACAAGGAACCAGACTTAACAGGGAACTTTCTTTGTCCGAGGCATATGAATAGTGTAATTTTCGGTCAGTTTTGACAAATCAAATACTTTGTTACAAAAATGATGCATTACATGGAACCCTGGTTGAAAAGCAACAGTTCAAATGAGATTTCGATATCATACTGCAAGTGTTTACAAATCATTTGCCGTTCATGAGATCAAGTGCACATGTTAATTACGCATCTTATAAGACATCTGCCTTATTGAACGTGATGTCAGTATCAGTTGTGAAGTAAAATTCAGTCGAGGAAAAAAACCCCGGGGAAAAACCGCGTAAGGAGCTATCTATTGTCATTTGGAAAAAGTTATTGAAGGATAATACTTTTGATTCTAAAACCTAAAAATATGTGCAATTTTTACATTCTTTAGGCATTATTTTGCACATGCAATATTTGGAAATAGTAAATTCAAGCTTAGTAATTTTCCTAAATAAATAAAAAAGACAACAATACACAACTTTAGAACTTGGTTTTGATTTTAAGAAGGCTCACTGCTGATGTTGTTTATATAAAGGATTTTTGTAACCAATTTAACGTAGAATTAATGAAATGGTAAAAAGAAAATTATATACTAGTCATAAATTAATTGTATTCTTGAAACTTATTGTAGAGACACAAGGTTGATAAAACAAGCCAGGGTAGTATAATACCAAAGGAACAAAGGAGCGGTATTTACAAAAATCCAAGTCTAAAGACATGGCCAAAACGACAACACAGATAATTATGACGTTAGCAGCTACAGAGCGTAAAAATAATAAAAAAACACACTTCATTCAAAACCAAGCTTAAGGCACTTAAAGTGTCAACTCCAGTGAAATTGAAAGTTTATTTTTTTTATTTTGTATCTGCCACTCGGCAACAGTGTCCCTTTAAAACCATAGTCTAATGTTACAGTCATTTCAGAGTTAGCTCGACCAGTCTGGCTAGTAAAGAAAATATACTTCTACTTTACGTACTATGCTAATGATTATTTTTCATTAGGTTTTGTCCTTTATTTAACATCAATAGAAACTTATTTAGTAACGCCTCTTATACCACAAAACTGTCTTGTTTGGTTTACTAATCAAATCAACCTATTGTGAATGTAATTAATGGCCATGTTATAACTAGAGAAATTTTTTGGATATTTTTAAATCAACTATGACTTGATTAAGGTACATAGACACTAATATTTACATCCATGAGATTTTGTTAAAAATTGGAACAAATGAAGATCCTGTCCTATACACTTGAAATCCGCAATAAAAAGTATCGGCCACCATGCTTGTTTTTGTTTTAGAATGCAGGTCGAAGTTTTGTGCATTTTTGACATTTTTCACCTAAATTTACAAAGAATATACGGGAAAAATATGGAAAAGCGATCTTTAACTTGACAGAAATGATCCTTTTATCCATGAGAAGTTTCGTATTTTTGTTAATAGATGATTTATAATCTCAACTACATGTACGAGAAAAGGCGAAAAAATGTATAGGTCATCATGCTTTTAACGGAGATATTTAAAGGTTACCTGAATGAACATTATTTACCGGGATAGGGAATTAATTCCTGGCAAAGAAGACGAAATATGAGTTTCACATTAATCATTCAATTATGACGTCACAAAGGAAAAGCTGTAAAATGACTGTTCCGGTAAAAAGATCAAATCAAATCCGTATTCGACTCTATATTTTTCAAATGTGCGAATGAATTGCGCAGCGCAACCGTGCCTATCTACCTTAAATTCAATCACTTGTGTAATCAAGTATGCATAATTGAACTAAAGAGACAGAAATTCTTTACAAGTCACTTTTCAAATTGCCCCAACCAGTAATACTTTTATATCCATATACACTAGAAGATGCCCGCAATTTAACCATTCTGAATGAATGAATTTTTATTCACATAAAACATATAATACATAGTTATAGAGACAATAACAATACATGATAGAATGTATACACAATAATAGGAAATACATGTATGTGAAAATTTTGAATATTAAACATATTTAACCAGGAGGGGTGACTTTCTCAGTAATAATTCCAATAAATTAACATATTTTTTTTTACATACAATGCTAATTGTATTAAACAATTGATTATATTTGAGAACATTTACATTTCTATGGCAAAATGTAGGTAAATATTCTGAAAAATTTACATGTCATTATGTAATGGAACTCGTCACCGATGTCACTGCAGCCACAGAGATGACACAATCTATTACAACATGGTATATTCTGCCATCTCTCCGTCTGGCAATCGGTGACTACCACATCTAAACCGACAAAGAGTAATTATATTATACCACATCTAAACCGACAAAGAGTAATTATATTATTGAAAGACAAAATAGTAAAATATTTTTCAAAATTAAAATCTGTTTTGAAATAGTCTGTAACAGATAGCTTTTGGTGATGTATTAAAACTAGAATAGAAAAAAGAAGGGAAACGGGGAATGTGTCAAAGAGACAACGACCCAANACGGTGAGAAAACCCCACACCCAACGGCAGGTCGGAGTCGACTCCTGAACAAAGAGCAATCAAGTCCAGCGAAATAAACATCATCCTAGACTCCTATAGACATAAAGTAAACTAACTAGAAAAAGGACAAGACACACAAAGGCTTAAAAAATTCCTGACTTAGGACAGGCGCAAACCTGCTGCGGCGGGGTTAAACTAGTTTTATTGGATCCAAACCTTCCCCCTACAGCCAATGTGATATTGCTGCGGTCAAGCAAGTGACAAAACTTTTATTGTAATGAAGTCAAGTTTAACACCCCAAGCTTACACAGTGTGTTAGATTCATCGATGTCAAATGCCTACATTGTTAATATATCAGACGTGAAAACCTGACAAATGTATACAATGTTGCCTTTGCACGACGGCGAGTCAATGACAGGTAGACAGCTTGGGGTGTAAATCTTAATTTCGGTAAACTGAAAGTTTTGCCACTTCCTTGACCACGGCAATAAATCAAAAAACAATAATTCAGTTGACAACAGGACTAGAGACTACTAACAATTAACTGACATGCCAGCTCCAGACCCATCACCAACTGACAAAGTAAGTTATGTACCCTAAGTATACAGCTTCCACCAATACCAATCTTGTAAAAACTGGTCTTTTAATTTTTGCTTAATGCTAGAAAATTTGAACCATTCTGATAGAGTAAGCTAATAGTAAGGTTGTAATTGGTAGTATCAAAACGCAGAAAAAAATTAAAGATTTTAATCAACGTATTATGAATATTAAAACACATGTACGTGCACTTGCATAGTATTTGAGAATGAACGATTGTCGACTAGGTTCTTCGGGTTACCTAGGCAAATCTTGGTGTCAGTAATGAAATGAAGCGTTATTAAATAAGTTTCTATTTGTGTTAAATAAAGGACAAAAACTAATGATAAATCATCATTAGACTAGTATAGTCGGTAAAGTAGAAGTATTTTTTTCTTGACTACTAGCCAGACTGGTCGCGCTAACTGTGAAATGACTGTAACATATTGAAACAAATTCCAATTAGTTTATACTTACATTGTATAGGAGAAATCCCAGTGGATATCAAACCTTCAATTATCACGAATTAGAACACCATACTGCTAGCACACTGTCTTATCTTTCATTCAGTTGTAGTATTGATATGTAATCAAGTTCAATCAATCTTGGACCTTATTTCTTATGTTGTGTTGATTAACAAATACATGTAACTTATTTAGATTTATACTAAAAACCATATTCATACCAACAAATTAATTATTATTACAATATCACTCCATTTTGTTAGCATAGTCCGGTAGGTATAGAAGGCAGAGCAAAACAAAAACAAAGTACTGAAAAATTGCCTTAAGGATGGTCACTCCTCAGGTTTTTGAAACTGTCTCTTACTTTCGGAATTCTCATATTTTATCCATCATAATACATTAGAAAATTTTGCACACTGACCCCCCACTTGTCTTCTCAAAATATGTTTGTATACATCTTTAATAAACTTTTGACAAAATATGATGAAATTCTTGATATATCTTCATTGTGTTTCAAAGGTCGATTGCTTTAATGCAAAGTAAACGAAAAATCTAGAGGAGTTCGGTTTTCCGCCAAAATTTGAGGCACTTTAATCTAAAAAATTGGCACACTGACCTATCAATATTTTTTGCTTAAAATGATGTATGATCGATGTTCTAATAAATAAACATACTAATTTCAAAACCTTGATACTATGAACGTGAGGAGTGACCATCCTGAATGCGAAGCTTTTTACACAATAATATTACAAAGTCAAGAATACAGTACAGACCTACAATGTCCAATAATTAAATAATATGTATAAATAAAACTTTAGCTGATCATAGTGGAACTGTGAGTTTTTTGTGAAATTTTGATAGCGTTACATGATTACCTGGCTATAACCATAGTGAGCCTTTGCCATCACTTAGCACCCGTCGTCCGTCTTCCATCCGGCGTAAAATTTTCATTCAAATACATTTTCCTCAAATTCAACTGGGCCAATAGCAACCAAACCTGGACAGAAAAAAGTCCTTTGGTTGTCCCCTGAACAAAAGATGTTTTTCAGGTTCTATCATCCCAAATTTTCGTATATAGGGAAACGTTGTTAAATTTTGGACATTGAAAGATCGTTATCACTGAATCCGCATGGTAAATTGAGAAGAAGCCAAAACTAAGCAAAAAATTGTCAAGGTATATACATAGGAACAAAGTTTAAAATTTGTCTCTACTAGAAAAAATTTAAAACATTCCTCTGAATCTACAATACCAAGTGGAACCAAATCTAGTCACACCGTTCTCTAGATGTCTTCGGGTTTGAATTTATACAAGATGCCAGGGGAACCTTTTTTAGCATTGACCCTTATAGGAAAACACTTCAGAGATCTTCTCTGAATCACTAGTTGTTCTTCAACTTGAAGTCACCGCGAGGCCTTCAACAATGAGCTTTGCTCATACCTCATAGTAAGTTCAAGGCGGCCCCTAGCACCGGTTTGAGCGGAATTCATTGCTAGTTGTCGAATAACGCTACATTCATGCTTTTCTGGTAGTGGATGTGGGATTGTCAACAAACATTAAATAAACTTGCAAAGTACTCTTACAATCACTGTCATCCTTTGCCCGACAAAAGCACTAGTATCTTAAGCTAGTGGACGATTACAGCATATAGACAAACACAGGGCAATCATGAAGTCGAATATAAGAAAAATGGGCACTATAAAATAGTGAGATGTGGGCACTTTAACAGGTGGTCAGAATAACAATTTCGTCAAAAATAAATGCCAAAATTTGAAACTATGATAGTATATCCATATGAGAAATTCTCTCACGAACAAGTACACCATAACTGGGCATACTTTTGGAGCACGGGAAATCTTTTTACGGACTCCACACTGCAGGAGAGACAAACTCTAGTCGTATATGGACTAAGTATTAAGTAAAAAAAGAATCTTAGATCAGAGTTCGGGCCGAAACTTCAAATTTTTCCATAAGGGGCTGATGTCAAACGAATAACTTTTCCAATGATCGTATGAACGGAATTTTGTGAATCCTTGATTAATCAGGCGTTTACGGAGATAACAATGTCTAATGTGAAATTCTATATAATTTGTGCTAGCTCTCTCGTAATGAATCAACTGTGAAACATACACGTCTTAAGTAAGAAAAGCTGGAATATTACTGTCCATGCTAGGGAAATGCATAATTTTGAAATTACAATTATTCCTTTAGTAGTAAATTTTAGTACTGAGATGACCATTTTTGTCAAATTCGAGATGTAAGTCCAAAAAAGAAAAGCAAGCATACTGCACACTATACACTAATGGAAAAATATTTGAAGATATCTGGAGTTGCAGCGCAAATAGAAGCTAAACTTGGTAACGATAGTATTAAGGCTGTCTGCTACAAGAATGTTGTTTTTTCAGGTTCACCCTTTGTAAGATGGCCGCCGAGGGAACATAGTCTAACATTATGCCGTATGGAAATACTTTTAAAGATCGTTCCCTCAAAATCTACAATTTGAACCAGACATGGCCACAAGAGTCTATAGGTGGTCCAATGCAAAAAAAAAAGAAAAAAAAAAGAGTTTTTCAGTTTCACTTTCTTTAAAAAATGACCGCTAGTGTAGAACAGAGTTTATGTTCGGACCCTTTGGTTTAAGCACATTCAAAGATCTTCTCTCCTGAAAGTACAGAGCAAATTGGAACCTAATTGACAACAATAGTCTTTGTAGACACATACAAATTCAACGTTTCTATGTGTACATGATGAGATTAGTATATTTTGAAAAAACAATAACACCAGCAGCAGCAGTAGAATACCACAGCAACACAGCACAGGTGGATTACTTAAGTTCATAGACAAGGTGAAAAGGAGAACACAAGGAGAAGGGAGATCAAAGACAGGAAAGACGAACATCAATAACACAACACTCAAAACTAAAGCACTCACAATACAAGCTATGTTAAACCAACCGAGAGTGACAACTGGTACACAAAAAATGTAAGCATTCCGTAGACGGCACCCGTCACACTGTCAGTGAGTCAATCAACGATTAAGCCTGTCAGACGTGAATCTTACCTGAAAATGTGCGGTCTTGTTTATCTTTCTTTGATATCGTGTGGACAGCCATAGAATTTTTTTAGAGGTGAAAGAAAGGAATGTAAAAAAATGGATAACAGGAAACAACTGCAATGGCTAAAAATTACAATCACATGCCACAATCTTACAGGGAACCAAACAGGAAAAAACTAAAACAAGACGAAAGACAAACGTAAACAACAATATAAACTTGGGACAGCCGGGCTTGATACCGGCACTAGCAAAAGCCAGCGGTAGGGTTAATCCGATTTATGGGTACACACACCTCCGCTTCATCTTTCCTATTATCCTATAGTATAATTAACATACGAATAATTCTGATATAATTTGCATATTAGGAAATACGCTGATATGATTGGATACATTGACTTCCGGTAGCAATTTCTGAAGTCGTTTATGTTTCGATAGACGACGCTGACCGAACAACATTTATATTCACCTTATAAATTCATGCGCCAAGACAATCAAATAGAACAAAAACGTGTCATGGGCATTATATAAACAAGAATTTAATTACTTGTTACCAATTAAAAGAATTATAAGGATTAAGGGAGTTCGAGCTGCAGATTTTCAGAAGCATTCGATATCCTTGGGTTTTAACCATTCAAAAAATGTTAAATATTTTTGTACATGGATCATATTTTCATGGTCATAGGTCACTTTAACATGCATAAAAATAGACAATGCATAAAATTTTATCAACTTCCAATTGTATTTTTATATTTTTCATATAATATAAAAAGCTAATAGAAATTAAAGGAAAACTCTAGAGAGAACTTTTTCCCGCCAAAATTTTTATATCTCAAAAGTTCTTACATGGATTTTCAATTTTTTTGCTCATAATGTTCTATTAGCAAAGCTCTTCAAAACGAAAGGTCCGACTTTTAATTCTAATTACAAAATTTCTGACACTTGTTCTCCCTTAAACACAGTTTGAAAGGAATTTATAGGAATATAAACGGGACCCAGTCACTCACAAACATATCATAAAAGTCCCCGGACTTTTATTTGTTTGCGAGTGAATTGGTCCCGTTTATACTCCAATAAATTCCTTTTTAAAGGTGTTTGATATTATAATAAACCCAGTACAGGAAGACAACTTAATCCATGACCACAATCTTAAAAGGAGAGAAAATGACAATACGTAATTATGAAAGATGGGTCCAGGGGTGATCGCCGCTAAACTACCGGCAAGCTCAAGAAGCCTAGTCTGCTGATAAAAAAACTGAAATAAGAAAAATTAAATCCAAGAGTTTGTTCCAGAATCATATTTTTCAGTAGACATCGACAGTGTCAGTGAGAGGCCAGTATGTGTGCAAACTTTTCAGGTCACTAGATCTCAAGGCTTACTTAACGGATGTAAGCAGAGTATCTTATTGATATTCCTTATTACGTAAAGACTGTAAGTTACGTCCCAGCTGTTCTGAATCTTTAGTCGGTTTCTGGTATTTTAACAACATCTCCGTAAAAACGAAGATTAGAAATGCCCATAGTCATAAGCTGTTTGCGAGTAACGCCATATTTAGATATAAAATGCTCATATCTATTATTATCTATTATAAAACTTTATAAATGTATTCAACAACTTATGAAATCTAACACTGTTGTAAAAGCTTGGCGGTGATAGTATGGTTACGTTCATTTAAATCGACAAGAGAAGAACAAACGCATGATCATCTTACTAGTTGAGAAATATACACCCGTAGGAGGGAGTTAGAGGATTTTCGCCGTCAAGAAAAGGGAAATAAGTAATGGTGAAATCAAAATCATCCCTTTAAACATACAAAATGTATATTTTACTTTTTATTTTACCTAGAGTCACTAATGAAATTTAGATCCGGAAAAGGGCAGTATATTTAGTCTTTTTTAACTTCATCTAATTTCAGATCTTGTGAGTAAATGATGTCTACATAATCTAAAAATGGGGATTTGCAATAGTAAGAATATTGTCAATATACCTGTTTTTATCATTGAAAGTAAATTTATCACTGTTTTGTATGGATCCGTTTTGAAGTTTTTTCATGAAGTCTCGTTCGTAACAGAACAGAAAAAGATCTGCAATGAGAGGTGCACAAGACTGAACATATCCTTGACAGTGTCTGAGACAGTGTTTTGCTCTTCTCATAAATTAACTATGTATAAAATACAAACTCCTCATCTACAAAAGAACTGCGAAATATAAATCCCTTATATCGGGGGTGAGTAACAGGAAATTAACTGGGATGTTTAAATTATCAACTTTGCCATGTAGCCTAGGGACATCGGCAAACGAATAAATAAGCATACAGGGAAAGATGCAAAATCAAATCTCCAAAGAATAAAGAATACGGCAATTCCTATAAAGCACAAATTAAGGCTTCTTTGCAAAAAAAAAAAAAAAAAAGGCAAAAAATTGTAAATTTTTATTGTCTGACGTCACCATGGCATCGGACAGTGTTTAAATCAGAAAAAGCACATCCGGTAAGGCGTTCACATCCGCACTGCATTTCGGTAAAGCGTCCATTTTTGCATTGCATGCCGGTCAATAAACTGTAATGTGTTCATTTGATTGATATAAGGTTACAACAATATCATTGAAAATTAATAAATACACTTACGATCGTGATTTTCATTTATTGATTTTCCGCTATAATATTTCAAATGATATTTAGCGTGCTGTTAGCAAATAAGTAAACACGCATTATTTTCTACATTAACACTTTAGGAAAGTTGTACATGTAATACTGGTTTTGTCAGAATAAAAGACCAAGAAACCGGTTCGTTTGTTAAATATGTCCTTCCTTTAGATCAGGAAAACCGAAATTATTGAATTATATTGTGAGTTTTGTTTGGTTACCGTTACGAATATGAAGCTAGGAAATTCTGGTAAATCAACAAACAAAATATACCTTTTATTGTCTGGATGAAAGAATGCTGACGTCAGACTAGCTATTTGGAAAGCTAATACTTTAATACATGGCATTTTTTGCACCAGCCTCTGTAAAAAAATGCTTCAAAGGAATAAAAAGGCCGAAAATTATAATCACAGGTCTCAATCCATAAGGAAACTGCACAAGAAAAATGCCAATGAAACTTAAGGCAAAGTCAAATATAAACAATAATAGGAACGCATCACAACCAGAATAGGTGCTAGGACTGGCAGAAGCAAGTGGTTGGGATAAACCGGTTATTTGTTACCCAAACTCCCTTTTTACATCATATTTCCCTAGAGTTTGATAAACATACGATTACTTCCTAGAATCAGAGGAAACAATTTCTATCACGTCATTTTCAGTGTATGCTTATTTATGAACAATCTTTAATCTTTTCCTATGACTAGAAAGAAATACATGAGCAATTAAATAAACATACGAATAAAACCAAATACAGTTAGACTTCTAACTATAAGGCCATTATCTTGAGAAAAATCTTTAACATATGAAAAGATATGCTATCTTTCCCTATCAACAGATAATCACAATTCTCTAAATATATTCAATAAATGTTCTCAATTTAGTAATAAATACACAATATACACATGTATGTACATTGTCGGAAAATATAAAATTTATTTGACGTGCTTTAGAAACAGGTAGAAATGCAAGGTTTACGAACATTTCTCGCCTGTTTCGCAGCTAGTACAAATAAATTATATATTTTCCGACAATGTACTTATGTTGTTTTTATCCTGCAATCATTTTAACCCCTAGATGTTTATAAATGCATTTTCTTAGTGACGAAAGTAAACAACTTTGGCAATTTTGGTATTCACTGTGACGTCAAAGTACCCCTGTCTCTTCTCGTTGAAAATCGTTTACCAGTACCAGTCTTTCCTACGAATACGAAGAAAAAAAAATCGTAGGGTCATATTGATCTAGTAAATACCACCCAGCAGGATAAAGTTCTTTTAATAAGGGTCAGCATTATAGCTGCCAATACTATAACTAACAATGTTAAATCAACAACAAACATAGTAAAAAGACTTATTGAATGAATTACTTCGATCGTTATCAGTAAAAATGAAGAAAATGTTAAAATTGAGGTGTGTACAATGATCTTCAACCGTGGGCAAAGAAATATTAAGTGCCCTGCATGATAATTTTGGGAAGTACAAGGAAATACTGTTTAATGTAGAATTATACTAAGTATTAGTATTAGGAAAAAATAACTTGGGGTGTCTTGGTTTCTGACACAGAATATTTTAAAAAAAAAATTGTACTATGGAACCTTGAGCAATAAAAAAGTAATAATAAAAAATAGCGGTCACGGATATGTAAAATGCAGCGTTCTAAAGATTGGCTAAATATAGCTTATTGCACTATAGTTGCAATAGATTTATATTGGAAATAGTCTTATACCACAATTCAATAGCATTTTTTGCTATAAGCAGACATTAGATTTTTCCAAACTGTGTATATCTATTTATTTGATATAGAATTTCAATTTAAAATAAAAAAAAGAAAAGACATGGACCTTTTAGAAAAGTTATACGATAAAACATGTAGAATTTGTTACTTTTTTCAAGAAAGGGGAGATAACTCAATCAAAGTAAATTTGGATTCTAAATAAAATAAAATGTTAGATTTTTTGGAAAAATTATAACAAACGTCTTTTGATAAAATGCTTTTGACAAATTCAATAAAGAATAGGGATGAACTACCTTGTTTTTTAACAGACGAAGAAAATATGACCTTTTTTCATAGTATTTCAGCAAAGAATTATCTACCTTTGATAAAACGTTTTCAATTTTAGCAAGTATGCAATATTATTCGAAAAAAACTTTATATTTATTGTTCATTTATATTCAAATTGTTTTGTTTAAAACATACAAAATTTAATTAGCATTCGTATTAAATTATTGATTTTTTTGGACGCGCAAAATAGATGCTCAGTTTTAGACACAATCACTTAATATTTGTAAGTAAGCAATCCTAACCTGATGTCACATATAACGTCACTCGTGATCACATTTCAAAACAAGCAGACAATATAGCAGATAACAATCATATCTACCTTACAGTTCCAATTTTTATACGGTGTCCTAAAGTCATGAGCAAATATGTAAGTTGGGTATTTTGTAAACCAAAAAAAAAAAATGTCAATCTTAACATAAATTATAGCAAATGAAATGTGCAAGAGTAAGTTTCAAATACAGAACTGTTGTATAATATGCGGATGTGCAATACTTTTTAATGATTTAGGACATGTAATGCATCACTCTAGGGAACGACCTTTAACATTTTCAACAGAATTATTAAAAGGTTCTATTTAATTTTAAGCGGCAAGCGCAAATATCCATTACTAGGTTTTCAAAAGTTCAGCATGGTACAAGTGAAAGCCATTTTAGTTGACGATATACTGTTCTAAGCAATAACGGCTGCATCTTACGTTTTTCTATCAATTATAACAGTAACACAAGAATGTCTAAATGAACACTTTACGGTCCTTTGTTCTGTATTGTAAACAGCCGTGTTCTCTTTGGTAGAGATATGAAATTGATCAAATCCTATTCAATATTACTCAAAAAATGGAAAAGCATGCCCTTTCAATTTTTCGCAGTACCTGGAGGATGTCGCCTCGAATAATAACTTAGTTCTTTATCATTTTGAATGCGTGAATTTATTTTATGCCTTATATATGGGTAAAAGGCAGGGTAAAGGAAAACAAAAAATGATTTTGGAAGATGATCATTGTTTTACAGCGACATAAGAAACAACGAAATGAACAATTTAACACTTGGCTAAGGTAGAAATGGTTCTGATTTGGATAATACCAAGGAGAATATAAATGTTTCTCTTTGTCAAGATATTTCACACGGTGTGTCTGGTTCTGAGTTAAATATGAAAATATGAAGCCGTTCTTTTCATGAAAGTACGCGGCAATTTCTTGTTAGCTTGTGGTTACAGTGTCGGCCCTCCGCCTTCTGTCGTAGTAGTTCCTACACAGTCTACGGTGAGTTCTTGGGCAAGTGAGTCTAATAAGACAGTTAAGAGTCTCCCTATTCATATGCCTACCTTGGAGCAGTTCGTTTCTACTACTTCCGGGCCATTGAGAAAGGGTGTAACCTTTTCAGACAATGTTGATGTTTCGTAATACCAAACTAACCAGTATAATTTTGGGAACGAAAAATGCCCTTGTATACAACTTATACTAGTAAGTTAAGTACCAGAAATAGGTACAATTTAACGGAGGAAAGACGAATGCCTCTCTTTACTAATAGAATTGAGAAAGGACAAATGCCTGAAGTGTTGCCACAGACTAGTAATAAATCATAAACTTCGGTCAAATGTTCTTAATAAACACAAAATACACAAGTTGCATGATAAACAGTAAATGTAGTAATGCTGTACTAGTGTTTCAAAGAGTAACCTCTCATCTGCATCATTAAAATCATTTAATATAGAAAGCCATAATCTAAAAATAGTTAAAAATGACGTACTCATTACTAAAAATAAACTTCATTGTTGTGAAGAGGCCTGTATTTTTAATATCCCTGGTTATTCTAATGTTTTGGAGGATGATTTACTTGTTTATGGTGATTCAGAGGGAAGCGAGTATAAAAATCATCATGATGTATTAACGTCAAAACCCCCCTTTTAGGCAGTATGAGATGTATGATCTATGTAGTATTAGTCGTAAGAGACCTTTCTCAGAACAAAATGCGAGATCTAGATAGCCAGTAGTTAAAACTCTACCGGATAAGGATATTTCATTTTCTGTCTCTGATAATGAGTTGGTCGATTTTGATCAAGTAGATGTATATCAGGATAATCTAGATATTTTACGAAAGGATATGGAGTAAATGAACATGAGACCATATAAAAGATATGTTAACTCCAACTGCAATAATTTAAATAAGCTTTATGGCCATTTCGGAAATTGATTCCTCATCAGCAGCACTAGAACCCAAAGATAGGAAATCCATAATTTCAAAACCAAACGAAATCCGAGAGTAGGTTTTCTATGATCCGTTACAATTACCCTCTAGATAGTGTGTGACCCAGCGGTTTCTCTCCCAGAGATATTAAGGTTACCCAAGAGCTTGCTCGAGGGTGACCTTAATTTCGAGGGGGAAGAAACCGCTGGTTCACACACTGTCTAGGATGGTAACTGTTATATTATATCGAATTTTCTTGTTCATCAGTTCACCTCCCTATATGACCAAACGCTAATCGGTTGACCCATCGAAATCTCAAATGTCATGTGACACGATTTGAAGAAATAAGGATATAGATATTTAAATGAGTATATCATATTGAATTTTCAGATATAGTTGAATCTGGAGGCTGTTTGGAATCAGATAATTCATCATTTCATTGATTTGCAATATGGGGGGAGGGGGGGGGG
>MJUU01066106.1:59266-76412 GCA_002080025.1 Modiolus philippinarum | reverse complement strand
AAGGGTAAGAAGAGTCCCGCTAATGCTATCAATCTATAAATGTTGATTTAGCCTCACAGATAAAGTTTTTGTCAATAATCCTGCCATGGATAAGTTGGGCAAGATTTTAGACAAACATCCTCCTCCTCAGAATTATGAAAACCTGGTAGTTCCTAGGGTTAATGCGGAGTTGTTTCAAGATCTTGCTAAAATGAATAGATCTTCAGGCTTTTCAGAAATATCTGATTGGTGGTATATCAGCCTTTATTTCCACTATGAATAATATTCTGCAGTCCGGCAAGAATATTTTTTTTACGAAAGGATATGGAGTAAATGAACATGAGACCATAGCTCATATGTTACCTCAAACTGCAATAATTTTAATGAGCTGTATTGCCATTTCGGAAATTTATTCCTCATCAGCAGCACTAGAACCCAAAACAAAGGAAATCCATAATTTCAAAAAACCTGCTTTTGATTTACAACAAACTTATGCTAAACTTATAAATTCAGCCGTGTTACTCTGCTACACATCATATGAGATTAGTATGAAGTGTCATAACAATTTAAGACCTTGTATTAATACTTCATTTAGAAGTATTTGTAAACCTTTTCAACCTATATACTTTTTGTTTGGTGATGATTTTAGCCAAACTTTAGATAACCTTGGGAAAGGAAATACACAAAAAAGTGTCAGGAAGAGGTCAGGAGTTTGTGGTTAGAGGTGGCCTAATTAGAGGCATGTCTTTTAGACGGAGGTTTTCTATGCCTCAGTTAAGTAGAAATTATAATGTCGAGGTACTGGCAGGGGCCAATCACTGAGAAATTGACTCACTATTTCCCAGGGCAGACAGCAAGGATTTAGACAGCAGATTGTCACTTCACAGTAAGAAAACTGGAGAGACCAGACACAATACAACGATAATGGAAGTAGGTAGTTAGCATGGGAAGAGATTCCCTTTATTTTGATCATTGGGAAGATTAACTTCTGATCAATGGATTTTGGAGACTATTTTAAGCTATAAGATTGAATTTACATCATATCCAATGGAAACTGTTATTCCCACCATCCCTAATTGGTCTCAGTTACAAAAGTGTTTGATTTCCTCTGAGGTATCTATACTTCTTTAAAAAGGAGCAATAGATCCATTTTCTCCAGTGCCTGAACATTTTTCGTCAAATTAAATTTAGTAGAGAAAAAGAATGATAAATGGAGACCTGTTATTAATTTGAGAAAACTCAATAAGTCGACAAGTATTGTCATTTTCAGATGGAAACTTCCGAAACTGTTAGAAATCTGATTAAGGAGGGAGATTGTTTTATGCTCATTTGATTCAGTAAATGCTTATTTAACTTTATCGATTGATCAGGAATTCAGAAAATTTTTACGTTTTGAGTTGGAAAATAATATCTACATGTATTAATTTGTTTGTTTATGCTTTGGCTTTAAGTCAGTTCCTAGAGTTCTTACAAAGTTGCTAAGGTTCCTCTTTCAGTTTTACGTTAGTCAGGTGTTCGTTTAACTTCTTACATTGATGATTAAATGATACCGGTATTTAGGGCTTTGCATAACAAATTAATCTTCAGTTTGATTAGTTTGCTTCAAGATTTAATAATAGGCTTGATAAATTTGGCAGTTGGGGTCCAGATCATTATGCTTTTGCTGCAAATGCTTTTTTCTATCATTGATAAGTGTTTCGGACAAGTCTGTAAAAGAAAAACCGGACACGCTTTTGATAGCCATTATTGGCCTACTCAGGCATGGTTTCCGACTTTGTTCCAGTTAGCAAAGAGTCCGCCAATAAGGTTGCCAGTGCATCAGAGTCTTGTTATCTAAACTCTGGATCACAGGGAGAGACTCTAATAACCGCCTGACATGTTTTAAAAGGAGCTTAAAGGCTAGGGGAATATCTGGTGACTGCTCAGAAATTATTTTTACTTCATGACGTTAGAGTACGAGTTAACAGTACCAATATGCTTGGACCTATAGTATTTTGAAAACATACAGGTCTGCTATATCTAGTATGATTAGTTTTATTGACGATGAACCTATCGGACAACACAATTGAGGTATAGTAAATATCTGATTATATTTGCCAAGGTACTTTTTTACTTGGAACGTAGAATGTGTTTTAACAGCAAATTGAAGGGGTCTGGTCTTTCCATCAGCTTTCCCGGAAGCTTTTGACCTTCAGATTGTTAGCTCTAATGGCTTTAGTGACAGCAAACTCTTATTGGATATTATTACAATAAGGAAAAAGCAAAGTGATATTACTTTTAAAAAAACAACATCTTAATCTGATAAACCGGGAAATCTAAACAGTCTTTTCTTTCTGTCTTTCACAGCTAATGTGAAGTTATGTGTATGTAGGACTTTACTGTTATCCTCTGTATGTATTTTCGAACATTATATTGATGTGACTTATTGTCGTAGGAAATTAAACCAACCTTTTGTGTTTTTATTTCAGGAGCCTTCTTCAACTAGTTTTGCAAGTCAGATTGCTTTTTGCCCTTTTGATGCTGGAATAGACACATCTGTTTTTCAAGCCCATAACTTTCGTGGAGGCTTTAGCTGAAGGAGCTTATACAGCAGATATCATAAAAACAGCAGCCTGGTCTTTCGATTCAGTGTTTCGAAAGATTTATAATAAGCCCATAACTAGAAGTATTATGTCAGTTAAAAAGGATGGAAAAATATTTGTATGACTATCGCGATGACTTCAGTTTTCCAATAGTTAGCTTCCCTTTTCTTTGTAGCAACATTCCAAAAGCACCAGCATCTCACATCTCACAACTCATTCGCTATTCAAGCACTTGTGGTAGATACAGTAACTCCCTTGATAGAGCTCAGTTGCTAACAAATATACTTACATAACTTACTTTGTCAGTTGGTGATGGGTCTGGAGCTGGCATGTCAGTTAACTGTTAGTAGTCTCTTGTGATTTCATGTTTTTGTCCGTATATTTAGTTCTTTCAGTTTCATTTTTCACAATTGACTCAGTCCTGTTGCCAACTGAATTTTACTGTTGTTACGATTGTTTTTTGATTTATCAGATTGGCTGAAGGGAAAGGTTTGGATCCAATAAAATTAGTTTAACCCCGCCGCAGCAGGTTTGCGCCTGTCCTAAGTCAGGAATTTATTAAGCCTTTGTGTGTCTTGTCCTTTTTCTAGTTAGTTTACTCTATGTCTATAGGAGTCTAGGATGATGTTTATTTCGCTGGACTTGATTGCTCTTTGTTCAGGGGCCGACTCCGACCTGCCGTTGGGTGAGGGGTTTTCTCACCGTTCATTGAAGATCTTATGGTGGCTTTGAGTTGTTATTACTCCCCTTTGGGTCGTTGTCTATTTGACATATTCCCCGTTTCCCTTCTTTTTTCTACTTAAGCTAGGGTAAGTTACCAAAAACTTAAAGTATTCACTACAGAAGTTTTACGGTCGACATCACGATCTTATTGATCGCTATAGGATATCTCTTTCCCAGATGACAACAGATCTTTCCCTTTACAACTAAAGTTTGCTTTTCCTCTACCGAATGTGACTTTACTACCAGAGTTGACATGTTAAACACTGCGGGTGTCTTATAAGAAGCGGGAGATGCTAACTCTACCGGTACACCTCATCTCACCCATGGTTTTTATTGGGTCCGTGTTGTTCATCTGTATGTGTCTTCATTTTTCCTTTTTGTCTTGTACTCAAGTGGTGTCCTTGTTTCTTAGTGTTTCCGATGTTGCCGTTGTCCATGGATAGTTCGTTCTTTTGACTGACGGTTCGGTTTTCACTTACTTTTCTAAATAAATGCAGGAGCATTTCATTCATACGTGATATGAACTAATTATTTAAAGTATTCATTCTGTTTATATTGGATTTATACAGTTATGTCTACAATCAGTTTGATTGTTTGTAGATACGGCTTACTGAGTATACAGTGGATACAGTAGTGGATACAGTAATTACTAATCGTGAAGAAGATTAAGCTACTGTGGTTACTGTGATTTTGTTAGTTTTGATTATATTTGTGATTGATTACTTGTGATAATTTCGTAGTTTAAATCCAGTGGATTTTTAAATATATTCGATGAATTGACACAAGAATTTAACTCAGTGGATTTTACAAGTTCTATAAAGTGATGGATATTAACTTGAAGTGATCCTGAATTGACCTATAATATTTATGATTTTCGGAATTAATTCTATTAATAAATATTGTACTTTTATTTGAGTTGCATATACTGATCACGCTTGTCTAACAATGTGTTGACAGTTGGTCTGTCTGTTATTTTACATGGCTCGTCTTAGGGGGCCTTATAGTCTAAAACTGATTTTGAGATGCGGAGATATATTGAATAATAATTCCAAAATCACACAAGTTTGCATAAATACAGTGTGATTAAAACTCTTATGAGATATATCGAAACATTGAAGGGTCATTTCCGTCTCTCGTTGATGCTGTTTACCAACCCATATGTTTAGACTCTCTGTGATGAATTTGTCAGCTGCACTGCTCCAATTGAAGGGGCATGCTTTTCTCCGGGTGTACCATCGTACCATTTTTATTTAATTGAAATTCATTTCTTTTGCCTTCTAAGAGTGAGGCGACATACAGGATACTCGAGAATCTACAGAACAACGGCGGTAGAATACCGAAGGAACAAAAGAGGTGAATTTAGTAATATTGAAGTCCAAGGACATGGTCAAAACGAGCACACAGAAAACAATGACGTTAATCGCAGAAAACAATGACGTTGGACAGATACAAAGCACAGAAATAGAAAACACAACATTCATAAACAAAGCACTCACAGTGTGAAGTCCAGTGAAACTGAGAGTGACATCAGGTGCTGCGGAAGGGTAAGCATGTACTGCTCTGTTAACAGCACCCTTCACACTGTAAGTGAGTCAATCTAGTTGTCAAAATCGGTAGTCAAATCCGGGAAGGCGCAAATCTAGCTGAAAATGTCCGCTTTTATTTGGGATGCTGACATGTCATATTTTACAATGATGTTACGGTGACGGCTATGAATTTCTTGAGGGATGAAACTAGTTAACAATGGTTATACAAATCCCTGACTAAGCAGCTTTTGGGACAGTGTTTTTGTCCTTTTAAAAAAATCACTGTACATGTACAAACTACACACTCGACAGTAACAAATCAACTGAGTCATAGAGTAGAGAGGTAGGTATATTGCAACTAAGAAAGGGAAAATTCACAATTGGGAAATTAAAATCATCATGCTTGTCGTATAGCGTAGATTTCAAACGTCCATCGTCGTCAATATACAACAAAAGATCCAGGTACGAAGCTGAATTAGGTGTATCAGTTGTTTCCTTAATTTAAAGCTCAATGAGATAGATCTAATGTAAACATTCCTTAAATTTAGGATTATTAAGAGAAAGTACATCGTCTGTGTAGCGGAAGCTTAAATCAAAGAATTAGCTACGTGTTTTGTTTTCATGTGTAAGCCGTTATAAAAATCTTGGCCTCGTTAATGCTTCGATATGTTTCATAAGATTTTAAATCACACTGCATTTATGCAAACTTGTGTGATTTTGGATTTTTAATGATGCCACCAGGGAACTATTGTTACAAAATTCTATTCACACATATCTTTGATCTTCAAATCCGTTTCTCAAAGAATCTTAAGTTGAACTTTATTTTTTTCTTTCAATTTGGCCATTTTAAATGAAATTTCAACAAAATAATCATAACTTTCAAAGTAGATCATTATTGGATTTTTTTTCCCAAAGGATGGAACAGTTTCAAATAAGAAATTCTCTGAAATCTCCACCATAGCACTTTTTAGTTCAAATCAGTATGGTCAAAAAACGACTTGGAATGCGGTCTATACTTAAAAATCATTCACACTGTCAGCTGTCTTAGATGCCAACAAAAATAAAAATTATAAATTTGAAAGATAACCACGAATAAAGAAACCTTCTTAATATATCTGACACAATAGTTTTTGAAATAAATTTTCCCTTGGAATCTAATTTAGAAATAGATTATTTGTAGGTATCAATCTGTACAAAGTGTGGACATACAAATCAGGAAAGTTTGACTACCAAAATACTATTGTGATCAAATTTTGGTAAAGTCTTCGAGTGGTTTTAGAAGAGATCGTTGAACCAACTCCCAAATTCTCATGAAATAATATGTTAAAAAGGTTCTCTCTTGGCGACCATGTTTGCTACCAATTTCTGACATGTTGATTCAAAAGAACACAGTTTTTAAATAAGCGATTCAAGGACTATTGAACTATTTTACTAAGGGGAATACCAATTGTGTGAAGAAGTAAGGTTTCAGTTAGCAAAGTATTTTGAGAAAAGAGAATCTGTCAGTGAGTCTTTCGCTATATTATACATCCTGATCTATCGTAGATGAGATGCAGACATGCGGTCTACTTTTATAAAAGGGGAATACTTCAGACATTTTATGACTAGGGTCGATTCAATAAATGTGTCCCTACCTGACCTTTTTGACCAATCAAAAACAGTGATGTTGTAACTGATATCAATGATTGACAGTTCCTTTGTAAAAAGATAACAAAATGCTACACTGTATATGAAAGTACACAATATTGTCTGTTCCATTCAACATTTGATGACATTGTGTTTTCTTTTAAACAAAAGCTGACAAAAGATATACACGTCACAAACTGACGGTGGGGACAGATATATTGAATCGGTTCTAAGTATGTTTCTAGTGGTTTCAGAGAACATCTTTTAAAGCGTTCCGATAGGGTCCAATTATGTTTCCCACTATCGGCAGTCCTACACACACTAAACGGAACTTACCATGGACTATTACGACAATTATGAATTCAATTTGCTGAAGGGTTTCAAAACAAATAAACAAAAATGAACAAGAACGCCACAAAACTAAAGCACTACCAGTGTGAACCCCTATGAAAACTGAGGTATCATCAGGTGCATGGGTAAGCATGATCTGCTCCACGCGTGGCACCCGTCACACTGCCAGTGAAAAGTCCGGTTTTGTCACAGTCGGTGTTAGGCAGTCCGGTAACAAACTCTGGATCTACCCCAAAATATTTGTTCTCATTTGTGAAACAGAAACATTGTAATGGTCTGTCAAATCGTGGTGACGATCGTAAATATTCTGTAGTGACAATTGCAACAGTGACTGAACATACCCTTGATGTATAAGTGTTGGAAAAGTGTTTTGCTTTTCTACATCTAATTCAAGGTCACAAGCGGAGAACATATTGTTAGATCTTATGATATTGTAATCTTGTGTTTCGTTCCTTCGGTATTCCACTGCCGTTGTTTTGACCATAAGAGAACGCTATCAAAGATTTTCTCTAAATCATTGGGTCATCTGGCACCAAATGTGATCACAATATTTGTTAGTTGGTCCTAGATGGGAACACAGTTTAACATTTGACCTTACCAAGAAATCCTTAAAATATCTTCACTGTCTTTAATTTGTCATACTGTCTCAATTCGTGTTGCTTTGAATTGCCGTGATGTTGGATTTATGATTTTAGAATTTCCCCTTTCCTTTTCTTGCTTCGGTATTCGTTTGCCGATGTATTTTCCAAACGAGCCCTTCCCAAGAATTTTTTAGTTCCAGTTACCTAATGAACAGTAGTTTGTTTTGTCTTTGTCATACTGTCTCAATTCGTGTTGGGTATGAATTGCCCTGATTTTAGATTTATGATTTTAGAATTCCCCTTTTTTCATTCTTGCCACGGTATACGTTTGCCGATGCTTTTCCAAATGTTTTGATATGAACTGCACTGACGAGGAATTAGTTGCCGAAATAGCTATAATATGCAGTATCTAAATTGACATTATTCTTCATTTCAAACAGGGAAATTTGCAATGTTTTAACTTTGCTTATCAGTCTTTCATTAGCATTCAAGTTCCACAGAGGAATGGTGTATCTGTTAATCATGTCCCACTCTGTTTGACCCTTCACGAATATATATCTGATTTTAGAGCTCGTTTAAACACATTAAATACTTATCCAGAGTTTTCTGCAAGTCGTTCAGGTTGTATAAGTCTCATTGTTAGAATTGCAAATCTGTGGGATTCGAACCATCACTGTTGTGTCATCTATGGCAGCACCGCCTGCTCTTCGTCCACCGCCCTTGAACACGTGGCCACCTATGCTATATCCCGGGTGCTATATACTATACAAAAATATAGTTTTTGGTAGCCAGCCGGGTGATACCTGCTTGTATTTGAATCTAGGGTTATTACAAAGTACATAATGCATTAATTGGAGCTCGGTGCAGATCAGTTGCGATGAAGTATATATATATATATATATACATTAATATGACAGACGCGTACTTTTTTTCTCTACGGTGGTTTAGAAAGTTTAAGACACAATGATGTTAGTTACATCTTTCACAGAAATAGTCACACCGTATGGGAACGACACCGGATATTGGTAATACCGAAACGGACGATTGATATTACTTTTAGCATGAGTGAACGTGGAAAATCGCTCTTTTGTTATGTTTCGTATTAATATTTGTGACCAGAAATGTGTGTGATAATCGACAGGATAAAATTAAAGTTCATAATAGTTGTATAAACATAGAGTAAAGCAAGTAAATAAAAATTAGAAGTGAAAACACGTCGCCTAGTACCGCCAAAATGTCCCAATGGGATGTTTTTTTTCTTCAAAAGCAAACCATTTTAGGCGTGTTGTGTTAAAAAACACACCATTTAGTTCAATATTTTCACCCTTAGATTAAAATTAAACAAATCCATGTCTCAGCAGCTGGTTTTGTTACTTAAATCACGAAAAGAACATTATGAAAGTGTACGGCAACTTGTAGAATATTCCAAATAATAGACAAGTCGACGTACACTTTCATAACTTTGTTTTCGTGATTTAAGTTATATAACCAGCTGCTGAGACATGGATTTACTTAATCTTAATCGATGGTGAAATTATTGAACTAAACAAGGGTGTATTTGTTAACACAACACGCCTGAAATCGTTTTCTTTTGAAGAAAAAACATGCCGTTGGAACATTTTGGCGGTACTGGGCGACGTGTTTTCATCTCTTATTTTTATTTACTTACTTTATTCTATGTTTATACAACTATTATGAACTCTAGTTTTATCCTGTCGATCATCACACACATTTCTGGTCAGAAATATTTAAAAAGAAATATAATAAAAGTGCGATTTTTCACGTTCACTCATGTTAAAGTCAATCAATCGTCCGCTTCGGTAGTACCAATATCCGTCGTCAATCAAACAACGGCAGTAGAATACCGATGGAACAAAGGAGTGAAATTTACAAAAAATGACCCGTTTTGTGTATCTATTTCAAAATGACTATTTATATCTTATTGTCTATTCCTTTGAAGTTTGTTAAACATACAATCATAAAAAAATTACGTTACTGATTTGTTTTTAAACGAAATAGAACTTTAAAAGGTCGACTTTTTTATATCGAACACCGTGCGTCACGACGTACCTACTGTGAACTAACTGAATCACCCTGTATAACCGCGATAAAAATCGAAACGAAAGTTGTGCGTTTTAACTTCTGAAAAAGCTAAAAACCAGAATGTTTTGGAATATTTTATTTTTTCTTTCCAGTTAATCTATGAAGATTTTAAGCCATAATTTAATGAAAATTGTTCTTTAATTATTATTAAAGTAATTTCATTTTCTCAATAACTAGTAGGATCGATGAATTAGCAACAAGATAAAAAACGCACAGAAAGGTGTTCAATTCTTGACCATTTTTGACATTAAAATGCCATAAAAATGGTTTTATGCCTATTATCTGAAATAAAGATATGACACAAGTGACCACCAAAACAAACACATAGAAACCATATCATTCCGTATGTATTAAAACACAAAATAAACAGTTTATGAGCTAAAATATAGGATCGTACATCTGTATCGTTCGTTGCAATTCACTTGTACAGTTCGTTATTATTTTCGAAATTTTCACTGACCGCTCTAATATTTGTCTTTCAGTGATGTATTAATTTACATCAAACTCGATTTTTTTTTGTCATTTCTGAATTTTGGCTTTTCTATTTAGACTCTTGGTTAATTGTTCTCTCAGATTTTACAAGTTTTTCGGTTAATAAACTTCAAAATGCTTTGGTTTAATCTGCACTGATGAGACATAACTTGTTGAAATGCGCATATGCAGAAAATAAATTAATGGTAACTTCGGTATTTTGTTATTTATTACCACTGGTCGATGCCTCTGCCAGTATACTGTTAGTCCCCGAGGGTATTCACCAACAAAGTAGTCTGTACTGACCCGAAAACCCAGTTGCTCCCTCATGTATACACTTGTCCTTAGCTGAATTATGGCTTTTCTATTTAGATACTTTTGGTTATTTGTTCTCTGTTTTTCGGTTGATAGACCTATTTGCCCGTTTGGTTATTTGTTCTCAGTTAGTTTTTACAAGTTTTTCGGTTAATAGACTTCCAAATGTTATGGTTTGATCTGCAATGATGAGACATAAGTTGTCAGAAAATAAATTATAAATTTAGTACTATAAATATAATGTAATTGTTTGCCCTGACATCGGTAGCGTGCAGATCTAAGTTATTCAAACGAATATGCTAATGATCCATTCAAAGGCTTACAGAGATGAATAATTTTATATCATAACAACATAAGATGAACGATTGACTAACATTTAATCGATTGCAACAGGATAAAAGAAATGGCAAGATATCTCTATGTTTAACGACCTTTTAGCATAAGGATCTTTCCCCGATACAGTATGGCAATTTGATCTGTTGCACGTGATAAATTATCAATGTCTCTCTTCGAATGTCGAACAATCACCCACTTGTTTTGAATTTAATAGGGGTGTACGTCTTATGAAGAGCAACAACCAGGCAACCTTCCGGGTATATAAAAAGACAGAAACAATGCTTAACCACCTAAAATTTTGCATGCTATAATTGTACACTACGGAATAGACGCCGGCAAACATACCGTTTTCTGATTAAAATGAGTTTGAAGGTATGTAAACGAAGGAGTGCCCTTGTTTTTATGAAAATGGATAGGTCAAATAACAGGATTAAATGTCCAATAAAATCATTATTAACCAATTTAGTAAATAAACAAAAAATACGGAAGTTAATCTGCAGAGTGTAAGTCATTAGTAAATGATCCATATCCCCCATTCTTTTCAAAATATAACCAAGTGCCAATAACAGAATAAACCGGGGCAAGGTATTACAAAAAAGGGACACTACTGAATTTAAACCAAGATGGCGGACTTTGCTAAGAAGATTTTTAAAAGATTTTATACCATTGTGGAGAACCTCAAGTTTTGTAACGTTACAGTGATGCACAAGTACCGGTAAAAAATCGGAACTATGGATACCACAGAAAAAAAAATCACATCAATTAATATCCATGGCTGCATGGTTAATATAATTAAAGGTTGTAAATAGTGGCAGTCGGTGGGAAGTTGATATACTCAGGTGCACTTATGAAAACACCCGTATATTAATACTATAATATATTGATGACAAAAATGGAGAGAAAAACAAAATTAATAAGTTGAAGCAAAGAAACACCACTCTACACAAATGCCTCCAAAAATGAAGCACCACCACAGTAAACTCCCCGAAAAAGGTACACCGGAAAGGTAAAGGCGATCTGCTCAAAGCATGGTACCCGTCTAACTTGCAATGAAAAAGTCAGTTTTTGAGTCAAAATTATGTATATGTTAGTATGGCGATAGTCTGAATCTACTGATGAATCGTATATATTTTGATGAAAGCATGATGACGACCGTAAAGTATCTTTTGTGACAATTATCATAGTAATTGAACATATCTGGCATATAGAATTTTCACCGTACCGAAATCGTTATTTACATTAAAAGCACGATAATCCGCTTTGATTGATTGATTAGTTAAAGTTTAACGTCAAGTGAGCAATATTTCAGCTATATCAGAACAAGAACAAGTTAATCAATTAAAATATATATATATATATATAAGTAAGAGAAGAAAGAAACAAAGGTGGAAGGAACAACCGGGACAACGAGTTTTGATTGCCACTTAAAAATGGGAGAATGGGTAGGCGCAGGAAATTTAGCCTTCTATATGAGTCCCTGTGACTCTGCTCTCTTTACACAATATAGAAGGGGTCTGTATACTGCAAGGATCGTGGCGTTTCTCCAGACAGTGTGGCTTCAATGGTTTGCGGTCAGGCTTTCTGTATTATGACCTGACTAACCAACATAGAGAGGCATTCCCCTATCCACTAACCGGGACGCGCTCGGCAGCTCTGTTGCCGGAGCCCCTGAAAACCGATTCAGGTGCCGGGAATCCGTTTTGAAATATAGTCTTCGTGTAATTACGAAAGTTGTGAAATAATTTGTTTGTTTGTTGTTTCTTTTATAATTATGTCAGAGATATTGAAATTCGCTAGTCATAAACGGGACATTAACAAAGATAAAAATCATCATTTGCGACATTAGAATCTTAGATTTGCTCTCGAAAATCCTCAAATAGAATAATAGTTATCTTAATTCTAATGCAATCAATCTAACATAAAGCACTTTTTAACACAGGATATCGAGTGGGTATTTGCGCAGTGGTTGCTTTTGGTTCGTCCATAAATTGTGGATATTACCCTTGAAAATTTGGGCATCATCCTATCAAGATTAGCGTTTCCAACATGATTGCATTTAATTTAGAATTTATTTAACATTTCTTGCGTTCAGAGTTATCTTTATTAAATAGTGAACCGTGTGATTTAAATTCAGGGGGTCCGCCTTTGGAGCTGCCTGGTGCGCCCGAATGGTGGATAGTGGAATGCCCTGTCAATGCGAGGTAGTAAAATCATGGTACGGAAAACTTAAAGCAATTGTAGGCAAACTGTATGGAGAAAGGCTTTGTTCCAGTATAAGTATAGTAAATCAGCAGAACATATTTACAGTTGTTTCTTTCTACCCTGCGTGATCTCTTCACTGACGGTCCGACTTGTCTTAAAATTATGAAAAAAAAAAAAAAAAAAAAAAAAAACAACACCTCAAGATGTCTTCTTCGATGGTTCGAGTAGTGTCTCTCTTCACGGGCTGACTTGTCCTCTTTGTCAAAATTTACGGTCCGAGTGGTCCTGGTCCGAGTTGTCCGTGGGCCGAGTTGTCCTGCACCTGTATACCAGTGTAGATTTCCAGTCCTTACCCATTTCTCCCTTTTCCCGTGTCAATCAAAACTCGTTGTCCCGTTTTCCTTCTATCTTATTTTCTTTCTTGTTATAAAAGTTTTGAATCGATGAATTTGTTCTCATCCTGATATAGCTGAAATATTGAACATTTTACGTAAAAACCCTTACTTATCAATCGATCAATCATTTTAGCAAACCAGTTTAGGACTTATCAATCATTTTTGCAATCGGCCGAGAATCATGCGCATAATGCAACTGACACTAATTATATAAAGGGATAGGCTAGTTTACCCAATTTCATATTTAATAATCCATTTAATTCATATATGAATCAAACTTCATAAAAAAAGAAAAAAAAATACCAATTCACACACACACACATAGTCACATGAGAATCTGAGAATTAGTTATAGTGTTAGGCAACTAAGTACTATCCTACTGACGTTCTTTACTAGAAGGTGTTTTTTCTATTGGTTCTTTTCATATTTTTTTCTTTTTTTCCTTTTTGCATTCATATTTTTCTGTACGGAAAATATCGTACAGTATAAAATATTGAAAAATTTAAAGGTCTGACCATGTTCTTATTCGCATAGAACCTATCGCTAGGTATAAAATATTGACAAATATTTATAATTTGTTCAAAAATAATTTACTTCATGAATTAAATTCATACGGTCTATAGTGCTACATACGCAAGTTGTACAGTATGATACCACTATCAATTTCTGTAACGGATATATCTGAGCATATGTATTTTTAAACAATGCTGAAAGTAACAATGGATTTCATAAATCAATAAAAATGCAAAGATTGTATTTTGAACAGTTATTTCTAGTTCGGCATAATGATGTCCTAATTGTATGTATTTTGGAAGTATTGCGACAAGTGTTCCACGGACGGGTCAGCGTGTCCGGTCAGCGTTTGCTAGGAATGCTAGAAATCTAGATACAAGAAGTCATAAGATTAGACTTTAATGTACACAATTCATATAGTACTTTTAGCCCTTTTTATGTGCGTTTCTTTATTCACAGTTCAGATATGTATTGTATCGAACAGTATGAAGTTATTTACATTTGTATCTTCAAATGAGCATAAAAGGCTTTGAATTTTTTTTCTGTTTTTTATTCTGAAATTGCAATACGAATCGTACAAATTTGAAAATGTACTAGTTGACGAGGTGTACACATTTACAAACAGTAAGTGAAAAGGTAACATGCATATTTCATGGTTTTAAAGATGACATTATGTTGAGCTGCTATGCATGTATGCAAAATGAGTAATAAGGATTTTAGAAATGCATTATCAATAACAAAATGATATCGGAATAGTTGTCCACATTTTGATAGACTGGAATACTCGACTCGAACTCTTCAACTTCTGGATTTATCTGTATCGGGGTTATACAGGGTGAGAATAGGAAAAATGAAAGGATATGGCGTGAATGTACATGTGACAAAAACGCACACGATACATAGAAAACTCCAGTTTTTCAAGGACAGGGCTTCCATTCCTGTCCACATCTTGACGTCGCCCAAGGGTTTTTAACTAGAGGTGAACAATATTCACCCCCTCAAGCGAGATCAAGAAGGCCCCTAGCGTGCACTTAAGCGGCATTCTCGACAAAAATTATATCAAGGCCACTCCCCTGCTCCCCACCCGCCATGGAGCGCCAACTCGGGCGATGCCCAGGGTCATCCAGCCGAAAGCACCAGGGTCACAAGAAGAGAACAAAAATGCCGAGCAACATCGATCGCAGCTAAAACATGTCATTGAAGCAACAAATGCGAATGTCTGCTTTACGTGTCAGTGTAAAGGATTTCTTTGTTATCATTTTCACCACGTTCACGTTGTCGCTTTGCCTTGTATATTCCACATTGTACAGCACTGCAACGAACTGCAATAAATCAGCCAAGGAATGTTTGTTTAAATAATTAAAATAACAGTAATAACTAACAAATTAATGATCACATATAAATAATTAGATGGCATTTTTATTGCCGTTTGGTCAAAAGAAATAGTTGTACAAACATGGGCCCTTAAGGACATCTCACACGAAGTAATAGCCGGAAGATTGTTATGTAAAATTATTTTAGAATATCTTTTACATTTTTAGACATCAATACATAATTAAAGTATGTGGAAATGGATGGTCACAATTTCAAGCTGTATATTTATAGTTTTATGCATTATTTTGTTAAAACCGAGTAAGTTTTTATTTTTCTTATTTATATGTTGAAAATGATACAGTAAAATACGTGTATTCCTTTTTTCAGGGCTATTCGAGATTTCGTCTACATTTTTTGTCACATGTACATTACACCTTGCTAAACGTTTTGCATTATACAAATGCACTATCGGAAAACAAAGAAATAAAAAAAAAACCTTTGTTAAGACCTATTATTTTTATTGATTTTGTTATTGTCTGAAAGTTGGCACTATATTGAATTTAAATAAAAATAATTATTATTATTATTACTGTGATAATCATTTTTAAGATTATAATCATATCTAATTTGGCATTAAAATCTTATTTGATTGTAAATTGTACATGTATTAGTTCTCAAATTAAATATCCTGTAGTTTTACATGTCATCGTTTTTGTAGATTGCCTGAATCCATGGTCATTGTATGACAACAAATCCAAGGTCACGAACATTTCTATTTCTTGCATCTGTTCATAGTATTTAACGAGCCATATTTGTATGAACTGTAGCGTACTTACACCGTACAACCGCGTTGTATCATTTTGAGCAAAATCTGTATGATACGGTCAAAATTGATATAAACAAT
The DNA here is from genome assembly GCA_002080025.1 of Modiolus philippinarum. Classification (NCBI taxonomy): domain Eukaryota; kingdom Metazoa; phylum Mollusca; class Bivalvia; order Mytilida; family Modiolidae; genus Modiolus; species Modiolus philippinarum. The sequence continues at coordinate 60,491 of MJUU01066106.1, read as the reverse complement.
AAAAGGCGTTGAAAGACCAAGGTTATTATATCTATATTTTCATTTTTGTTTCTCCGTATTTCTGAGTGGAACAAACTGTTATTTAACTTCAAATAGATCAAAGATTTTGTAAAACAGAATAATTTTGCCTTTTGTTACATATTTGAAGACATATTTTGATTTATTCAGCGCTGAAACAGGAAAAAATATATATTTTCAACTTTTCAATCCAAATACTTCCCAATAACGTATTGAATTAAAAATTAATTTTATTTTGCGGGATATATCATTCATTTTTCTTACTTTTCATACCACAATCACGATTTTGGGTTCTGTCATTATCGAGAAAACTACGTTCAAATGGAGGTATTCAGAGAAAAAATGATACGATAAAAATCAGCTGCATGATACGGTCAAGAGTTGCAGTTGAAATCTACGTGATACGATAAAATGCTGAATAAAGAACCCATTTTCTTTGTTTTTGTGCAATTATATGGGAGTTTATATTCATGCATGTGTTTCATTGTTTCACAAATCAGCTAAGGAAATGTGACAAAGAAGTAAGGGAGACCTATTACCTATTCGGCAGTCTGTCGTTCCAGGTGTCCACTTAAATATCTAATACTTGTGTGAGAAATTCCCTCTTTTCCTATGTGAAACCAGTGAAAAAGAAGAAGAATTCCTCAAACAAGTGTAAGATATCCTGATCTTTAATATTGCATTTTTCTTCCGTAAAATAACCGCGATAAAACAGAAAGAAAGTTAAAAAATGACATTATTTTTGAAGGTTTCTATTGTGACGTCAGATCGTTCAGGATTTCCAGATTCTTTGTTCTCTAAAACCATCGATAAACATAGGTACAGAAACCAACTAAAATACACATATATTTACCATAAATAAACACTTGTACATGTATAATATACAATAAGCATATAGCAATCAATATATGTATAACTTATATTTTAATTATCTGGAGAATTTCGCTGAATGATAATTCTTAACAACCACCCCTGGTAATATTGATAATGTTTAAGTTGAAGAATGTTAAAAATTCAAAAACCGTTCTTAAACATTACCCTGAACCGTCCAATGTTTCTTAAATAATAAATTATTTACATTTTTCTCAACCGGACTAATCAAATTACGGTATTCGCGAACCGTCTTACATAAACCGTTCGACGAGAACCCAATTTGTTGCATGAGGGTGATAACCTACACAGTTTCACACACTGAAACAGTTTTTTT